>CAUYQV010085697.1:0-32946 GCA_963574575.1 Galagoides demidoff
GAGTTGGAGGTTGCTGTGAGCTGTGATGCCATAGCGCTCTACCCAGGGGGATAGCTTGAGGTTCTGTCTCAAAAAAAAAAAAAAATTGCTTGGAGTTATCAGGAAGAAGGCTATCTAAAATATCTCCTTCAGAGGGAAATAATGAAAAAAGATTAACAGGGCTCTTTGGCCTGTTATTGGCCCTACAATATGGGGAGCCTCCCACACACACCCCCACTCTCTCACGCGGACCCCCCCCCCCCAAATAAGATCAATAACTTGACTACTCGTTACAACTCTGTCGCTTGCTGTTCTTAGTAAGGGATTTTCCTCCACTCCTCTACCTATGAGAGAAGAGTCATCTCTCATCCCTCACCTATTAGGGACACCAGGACTAAAACAGAGTTCATCACAGTTCCCTCGTATTTGGAGAGCCTCGCGGGGCCACGCCCGCTACCCTCACCTGCCACGTATGCGCGCTGGATCTGCGCCAGTTTTGCTTCTTTGGCTTCCTGCAGCTTAGACCACTGGGCGTTCAAGCGCTTCGTGTTCACTGCATTCTGATTCTCTTCACGCTTCCTCAGCAGCTCTGTCAGAACTTGCAGGCGAATCTCCTGCAGTCTTCAAGTAAATTACAGAACATAAAGAAGCGTATGGTATCTTAGAGGGCAAAGGGGCAGCGGCCGCACACAGGGTCTTCTCTGCGAGCTGCTATCGTGTATTGTCAAAAGAGTGTGATAAAGGAGTTGAGGCTGGGGGGACGGGGGTCGGGGAGGCACTCAGCGCAGACTGGGAATAAACAGAGACGGGTTTATTCCATCCTTCCCTCTGAAGGATGAGGAGGAGTGTGCCAGGCAGACGGACCCTCGGGAATGAGAGGTTTGTAAGCACTTCCAAGTGGTATTCCTGGAGCTAAGCCAGGGAATTGAAGAGAAAATGAGGTTCTGGTATATCCTTTTTTTTTCTTTTTTGGAGACAGGGTCTCACTCTGTTGCCCAGGCTAGAGTGCCATGGCGTCAGCTTAGCTCACAGCAACTTCAAACTCGTGGGTTCAAGCGCTCCTGCCTCAGCCTCCTGAGTAGCTGGGACTACAGGCACCAACCACAGCACCCAACTAATTTTTCTGTTTTTAGTAGAGACAGGGTCTTGCTCTTGCTCTTGCTCAGGTTGGTCTTGAGGTCGTGAGCTCAAGGGATCCTCCCACCTCAACCTCCCAGAGTGCTGGCATTACAGGCATGAGCCACCGTGCCCAGCGTCTGGCTTGCTCTCTTAAGGAGCAAATGTGAAAATGCCAGTGCCTGACACACAACAGACACTCAGTAAACCTTTGCTTCCTTTTCCCTTGCCTTCATCTCCTCCACTACCTTGCTCAGGCCTGTCCAGCCTTGCATAGGTGACTTCACAATCTGCACCTCCAGCCCTGACATTTCTGAACCAAAATTTCTGTCTACTTGAATCTCCAGCTGTCCTTTGATGATCTCAAAAAACCCCACTCATCTTGATCCCCCGGAACTCTACCTCTCTCTCACACCTTCTTGCCTCTGCTAACGATGGCTCCTCAGAAACACTTCTCACACACCCCCGGCTCGAGTTTTTGTCATCTTGCTCCTAACTTGGATCTTTGCTGCTAGTCTCTCCTCCCTCTCATCTTTGCTCCTCACAGCTGCCAAGCTTTTCCTTCCTGAAGTGGAAATTTGAACATGCCTTTTACTCCCACTTAAAAGTTCATACATTAATTTAACACTCACTCATTTGTCAAATATTTACTAAGTGACCACCATATGCCAAGGCAGAAACCATGACGTGCAAGATAAAACACCTTTTTTCAAGAAGCACTTTTCTAGCAGAACAGGCATACAAACCAACATTTCCACAGGAGGAGACAGATGCCAGGAGAGGAGTGACAAGACGTCTGTGGGCGCAAGGGGAAAGGAAGAAGAAGGTGGGGGAGGCTTCCTTAGAGGAGCTGTTAACTCAGCAGAGTCTTGAGGATAAACCAGGACGGGGCCTTGCCACACTGACAAGGGGAAAGCAAGGCCTAAGCAGAGGGAGCTGAATGTTCAGCTCAAAAAGCCAGCAGATAAAGCCAACATGTCACACTGGCAGGGCTTCTCAGGGCGAGGGAATACTGACAAATGTGTGTGGAGAGGAAGAGGTTCTTAAATCTAAGCCACATACCCACAGTTACCTTTCTCTCTGAAGCTGGAAAAAACGGGTTCCATTGTAAATTTCACCTCTGACCTCAATTTCTCCAGTTGTGAAGTGGAGATAAAGATAGCATCCTCCTCATAGGATTATTGTCATGTTAAATGAATTAATGTACACAGTGCTAGAACAGTAGTCCTCAAACGTAAGCATGATCAGAATACTGTGGAAGGCTGGTTTGGATACAGACTGCTAGGCCACAGCCCCTGATTCATTATGCCTGGGGTGGGTTCTGAGAATCTGCATTTCCAACAACCCAGGTAACACTGCTGCTGGTCTGTGAAGCTACTGACTGAGAATATTATCTGGCACCCCATAAGCATGCTATGTATTCCATGTCCTGGAGCCTCAGCATCATCACTGACATTACTGTCTACTTGATGGTTTTCAAACTCATCCTTCAATACCCAGCTCCGAGGCTCCCTCCCCTCTATAGTTCTTCCAAATCACCCATGTCTAGACAGAATTGTTCTCCCACTTGGGTTTCCCTCGCACTTTGTGTATAGAGCAACATGTCACCTCCTAGACTCTGCCTGAGAAATGTTAGTCCGAAATCCTTTGCCCCAGACGCCCGCCTGACTAGGCCACAAGGATCTCTGCCAGGGCACAGCAGTGTCCTATGCATCTGTCTCCCCAACTCACAGCACAGAGAAGGGACGTAAAATGCATTTATGAAAATTGTTCTCAGTTTAACAAATGTATTCACTTCCTCAGGTGATGCCTTCACTCTAGCTGGGTACTTTTTAAATATTTTTAATGCCTTGTGACAAGACATATACTTCTCCAAAGTACAGCAATAAATTTAAATTTCTGCAGACAAAATTGGGTATCTGATACCTGCTTTGCCCCCAAATGCTATTTTCTATAGGAAGCTTCTACCAAAACATCCCATAGTTTGGATTTAGGCTTAATAAAAAGGTACCACAAACTAATAATAATAATAATAACAACAGCCAGGCACAGTGGCTCATACCTGTAATCCCAGTACTTGGGAGGCTGAGGTAGATGGATTACTTGAGTTCATGAGTTTGAGACCAGCCCAAGCAAGAGTAAGACCCTGTCTCTAAAAAATAGCCAGGCATTATGGTGGGAATCGCTTGAGCCCAAGAGTTTGAGGTTGCTGTGAGCTAAGATGCCACGGCACTCTATCAAGGGTGACCAAGTGAGACTGTCTCAAAAAATAATAATAGTAACAACAACAACATATTCTGAATTCAGCACACAGCTGAGTCCCTAACACTCTCAGTCACTCTCTTGTATGCAAAGAGCCTTGGTAGCACTGCTATGAGCAATAAAGCACCTCAGCACAAAACAAATGGCAACCTCACTAAGTGCTCTTTCCTTTCTTTCTTCCTAGAGAGTCACAATTTTTTGCTTCTCATCATCATTTCTTACCATTTCTACATGTCAGCAGCAACCTTGTTACTGAAAATATATCAGTTAAAGTGATTAAGAATTCAGCCAGAAGGACCTCAGCATATTTTTCTTTATGCATATTGTTATATAAGCTCACCTCTTGATGGAAGAATACCACAATCTGCCTTTTAAATAGCAAATGCCCCATCAGCTCCAGCCAGAACCCAAGAGGTCCTGCCTGTGATCCAGTTTTGGGAGAGTAAGAGTGAGGACCAGCTCAGAGCCGTTTGGTGGGATGTGAAGAAAGCCCAGGCCTAGCAACAGTGGCACTGGGAAGGAACCCAAAGGGACAGACTCAAAGATGTTTTGCAGAAACCAGTGGGATTTTGTGGCAGTCTAGATAGATATGAAAGAGAAAAAGGAAAAGAAGAATCAGATATCCTTGAAGAATTGCTCATATCTGGGTTTTATGTGGAACTTCATCACACACAAAGAGAGCAGGATATAGCCTTACATTATTGGAGAGAAAAGTATACTCCATCGAAGAGTGGTGTGGTTGCGCCTGAGAGAACCAGAAACCCAGTTTCCTATCTCTACAGGTTGAGGTTCCTGAGGGTTTTTTGACACAGGGTCTTGCTATGTTGCCAAGGCTCATCATAAACTCCTGGGCTCAGGCAGTCCTCCACCTGTAGCCTCCTGAGTAGCTGGGACTCCAGATGTGTGTTTAGGGTTTTAAAAAGCTGCTTTTAAACCCTAACATTTGGAAAAGTGCTTTGCAGATAAAAAGTATTAACATTCATTCCTACCACCAACACAAACTGTCTGAGTGATAGATTACCCACTTTTCAATCTCCTGCTCTCTGAAGGCCCACTCCTTCCTCTCCATGGCATTCATCATCTTCCTCCTCTTCTCAAACTGGGAGATGTCACTCAGCGGGGGGAGAGTGGCTTCCCAAGCACGCTTCTCACGGGCGCGTTCTATCATCTCCACCTCAGCCTGTCCCGCTGGGAGACCTCGACCTGGAGGGTAAAGCAGCACAACTTAGAAACAAATGAACAAACCCACGTACCTGCCAGTGTGTAACTTATTCCCTTTCAGCTCTTATTCTCTTCACTAAACTTAAGGGTTATGATAGGGTAAGATAATAATAGGAAATATCCTCTAGATGTGCCTCACAGCTTGTATAATCTGTGCCCTGCACTGCCACTTGGTAGTGATTGAGCCATAGACATTTTTGTTCATCTTAGATGTAAGATTCTAGAAAGAATACCAAGTGACTACCGAATAATCACATCTTGGAATGCCTTGGAATGAACAAATCTACATTTTGAAAGATAGTAAATATCTAAGTCCCAAGGTGGGAAAATATGATGACGGGTAGGAAATTTGTTGGACAAAAGTAAAAAACAGATACTTTTTTTTTTTCTTGTAACAGGTCATGAAGAAACTATTCTTTAACTGAGAATTCATCATGTTTGCATTTTGTCCCCCATAATGAACGTGCAATTTAGGGCTGTCCTTCACCCCAAAAGATGAGTTCACAGACACAAAGACCCCCAGGGAGGTAGGTGGGCCACTGGGTATGGCATTGACCAAGACTTAATCCTACTTATGGCTCCCTGGGCCAAGTTTGGGGGACCCAGCCATCCTCAGTGCCTAGCATCTCTAAATGTAGCCTTCCTTACCACATCACCTTTCTGGGACCAAAACTCGGTAAAAGAAATAAGAGGTCTAGAACAGGTTTCCTATTGAACCCCAATAAACCAACTTTTATTTTCATTTTAAAATATAATTATACAGACAAGTACAAAGAAATAAATAACAAGTCATATTTCTACCAATCCAATAGGCTACCTCTAAAATTTTTGCTTTATTCATTTCAAATCCTTCATAATATTTATACTTTTTAAAAGCAAATAAGGAATGTATGAGTTTACTATCTCTTCATGTTTTTTAAATTACAACATGAATTCTAATGTTCTAAAGTTCTCCTGTACTCTACTCATTCTCATCATCTTCCCGGAGGCAGTTACAAGGATACATTCAGTGAGTAAGCATACTACTAATTCACTCTTTTAACTTTTATATAATGTGTATAAAGCAATGAGTAAACTTATATACAAAATAGTATATGTGGGTGGTGCCTGTGGCTCAAAGGAGTAGGGCGCCGGCCACATGTGCCAGAGGTGGTGGTTTCAAACCCAGCCCCAGCCAAAAACTGCAAAAAAAAAAAAAATCAAAACAATACTATATTTTGTTTAGATATATTTCATTTTTGGTTCATATTTATTTTTATTAGAGAGGGAATATACTGTAACATGGCGCTAGGTTTAAACCCGCCACCTTCAGCATATGGGGCTGGTACCTTACTCCTTTGAGCCACAGGCGCTGTCCAGTATTGTGTTTTATTTAATACTTATATACATGGTATTAAACTGTAGGTACCATTCAGTAACTTACTTTTTTTACTCAACTTTGTTTGGGGGACCTAGCCATACGTAGATGATTTAAGCTATTTTCTCAAATGGCATTTAGATTGCTTCTAATCTTTTGATTACATGTAATGCTGCAACAAGCATTCTTGTACTGGTCTCCCTGTCCCCACATGTGAGTTTCTCTAGGATTCTTAAAAGTGGAAATAGAGTCTAGCAGCTAGATCATAAAATATGATCACTTTTAATTCTGAATATTGCTAAATTTACCCTCTGACGTATATTTTTGCTCCTGCCTTCTGAGATGCCCTGATGGTTCCCCTCCCACGGTCCATGCTTCCTCGCTTCCTCCCACCTTGCATATGCCTAATCTCGGCTGCTTTTTGCAGCCCTTACAAATATTTAGTAGTTCATGGATTACATATATATTTTTTGGTTTCACTGAAAATAGAGTTTGTGGGAGTTTTGTTGTTCTTGTTGCTTTTGTATAATTTCTGGGAAAAGAAGAGGCAAGTTGCTAATCTACCCGGGCACAGTTATACTGGGAGAAAGGATGTGGATTAGAATTTCTTGAAGGTCTAAATTATGTGGAGGAGAAATCATGTCTATTCAAGGATGAGTTTTGTCATTAATAAACATGATGTGTCTCTATTTTTAATCAAATCTTCATGTGCTTAAAAAGCAATTTATAATTTTCACCATAAAAGTCTTGCACATGTTTTTATAAAGTGATTTCCTAGGTACTTTGTTATTTGTTGCTACTGTGAACATCATGTTTTTCAATAATTTTTCTAACTGCTATTATTCTTATAGAGGAAAGGCGCTAATCTTTGTACGTTGATTTCAAACTCAGCTACTTTGTTAAACACGCTTTGTAGTTCTGATAATTTATTTTATTTTCTAAATAAGCATTATCATTATTACATGTAAAAATGCCACCCATACTTCCAAATGTCTCTGGGGAGAAAGGATTATAGCCCTGCTTGATAAATTCTGGGATAGGGGCTTCTCCATGTAGCTAATTAGGAATCTTAATGAGGGTGGTGTCTATTTCTTTAAGGGCAAAGCTTCCAAAGTTTCCCTTTTAGTATTAAATTTATTAAAAGCTGTAGTAGATACTACATTACGTTTCTAAAGCTTCTTTCTGCTCTCAGTTTATTTAGAGTTCATATCATGAATGAGCATTGGATGCTATCAAATACTTTTTCCGCACCCAGGGAAGCATTCTTCCTTTATTTTCTTTTAAAATGGTAAATTACAATGGTTAATTTTCTGATATTGAAACAAACATGAATTTCTCTGATTAACCCACTTGGTTATGATAAGTCACCCTTTTAAAATATAGCAAGATTTGCTTGCTGGTATCTTGTTTAGAATTTTTTACAGATTTCTTCATACATGAGACTGGCCTATAATTTTCCTTACCAGTACAGTTGGACCTCTGTACAGAGAGGGCTGCATCTGTGGAGAACGTATTTTCCACAGACTGAAAACCACCAACCAACCATCTTACTTAAATATTTTTTTTAATTTTTTTAATTGTCTGTATTTAACATGTACAGACTTATCTTTCTGTCATTATTCCCTAAACAGTACTGTGTAACAACTAATTACATAGCATTTATATTGTATTAGGTATTATAAAAAACCTAGAGATGATTTAAGTGTACAGGAGGATGTACATAGCTTATATGCAAATACTACACCATTTTATATAAGGGACTTAATCATCCATGGATTTTGGTACCTGGTTGGGGCTGGGTCCTGGAACCAATTCCCCATGGTTACCTAGAGATGACTATACTGTCTTTATTCAGTTTTCAAATCAAAACTATAGTAGCCTCATAAAATGAAGAAATTAGCTTTTATTATTTTGCCTTTGCTGAAGGAATTTTCATAAATCAGAGTTTATCTATTCCTTGAGGGAGTGGTAAATGTACCTATAAAACTGTTTAGGCCTAGTGCTCTTAAAAAGATTTTTTTTCTTTTAACCAAATCAATATCTATAGTTGTTCTTCCACTCGGTTTGCTACTTATTCTTGAAACCAACTTAGTAATCTTTATTTTTTGTAAAAAACTATATAATGTACTTACATTTTAAAATATATGACAAAAGATATTCCTAGTATTCTCTTATAATTCTTAAATTGTTTACTCTCCAGTTATGTTCCCTTTTCAGTCCCAATTCTCTTTATTTGCATCTTCCTTTTCCTTAATGCTTCCTACAAGAGGCTTGGCTATGATATTAATCTTTATCAAAAACATTATGGTAGTAATAATCATTTCTTTTGCCTTTTTAAAGACCTACAGTGGCCGGGTGAAGTGGCTCATACTTATAATCCCAGCACTCTTGGAGGCTGAGGTGGGTAGATTGACTGAGCTCAGGAGTTCAAGACCAGCCTGAGCTAGAGCAAGACCCCATCTCTAAAAACAATAGTTGGAGGGCAGCGCATGTGGCTCAGTGAGTAGGGCTCTGGCTCCATATACTGAGGGTGACGGGTTCAAACCCAGCCCTCGGCCGAACTGCAACAAAAAAAAATAGCTGGGCGTTGTCGCGGGCACCTGTAGTTCCAGCTACTCGGGAGGCTGAGGCAAGAGAATCACCTAAGCCCAGGATTTGGAGGTTCAAAGGAGTAGGGCACCAGCCCCATATGCCAGAGGTGGCGGGTTCAAACCCAGCCCCAGCCAAAAACTGCAAAAAAATAAAATAAAAATGAAAAAAATAAATAAAATAAATAAAAACAATAGTTGTGCATTGTGGTGGACGCCTGTTGTCTCAGCTACTCAGGAGGCTGAGGCAAGAGGATCACTTGAGCCCAAGAGTTTGAGGTCGTTGTGAACTGTGATGCCACAGCACTCTACCCAGGGTGACAGAATGAGACTCTGTCTCAAAAAGAAAAAAAAAAATGTAAGGCACTTGGAACAGTTCTTGGCCCATCATATGCACTCATTTTTTTCCTTAGTGCTTAACAGTGTCATTGTTTTCACTGTATTATTAATTTTTCACTTATATAAAATTTTATTAGTGTATAACATACATGCAAAAAGTTGCAAAAATGAACATGTCACATAATCAGCACCCAGATCAGGGAATGGACTATTACTCGCGGTCCACCCTACGCTGCCCATCATACTTTCTTCCCAGTCACTACCTGCCCCCAGGATAGCCACCATCTCATTCCCAATATATCACTTTCGTTTTCACTGGTTGTAAGGTTTATGTAAATAGAATCACGCAGGTACCCTTCATATCTGACTTTTGTTCAGCATTAAGATATGAATGATTGGCTCATGTGGTTACATGCAGTTGTACTTCATTCTCATTACTACGTGGTATTCCATTGTGTGAATATATTCTGATTTATCCATCCACTCTATGGTTGAAGGGCATTTGGGTTGTTTTCACTTTAAATTCATTGTAGGCAGTGCTTCTATGAGTATTCTTCTACATGTCTTTTAGTGAACACACGTGTGTTTCTGTTAATAGAATTGTGACAAATACAGACATTCCTTTGGTCTATAGCAAGGAATGAAATTATTGGAATGTAGGTATAAGCACATTATATAAAGGAATTTACCTAATCCTTACAATATTCTATGTGATAGACACTCTTATTATGTATGAAAATGTCTTTATTTTAGTTTCACTCTTGAATAATAGTTTGGTAAAGGAATTCTAAGTTTGCAATCATTTTCCCACAGCATCTTTAAGATAATATTACAATTTTTTTCCCTTTGTGGGTAATCTGACTTTTCGCTTTAATAGCTTTTTGCATTTTTTTCTTTTTCTTTTATTAGTAGGTATGAATTTGTAAAGGGTTTCCTGCTTAGTACTGGATGTAATTTGTCATTGTGGAGGCTCATGTCTTTCTTTAGTTATGGGAAATTCTCAACCATTACCTTCTCTTTTTTTTTGAGACAGAGTCTCACTATGTTGCCCTCGGTAGAGTGCTGCAGCATCACAGCTGATAGCAACCTCAAACTCTTGGGCTTAAGGGATTCTCTTGCCTCAGCCTCCCAAGTAGCTGGGACTACAGGCACCCACCAAAATGCCTGGCTATTTCTATTATTGTAGTTGTCATTTTTGTTTAGCTGGCCTGGGCTGAGTTCAAACCCACCAGCCTCGGTGTATATGGCCGATGCCATAACCACTGTGCTATGGGTGCCAAGCCCCATTACCTTCTCTTGAATTGCTTCTCATAACATTCTCCCTATTCTTAATTTCCTATTCCTTGTGGCTCTTTCTTTTATCTTGTTCCACCTCTGTATGTCACATCCTAGAATATGTCTCCATTTAATCTGTTATGTCACTAATTTGCTCTTCAGCTCTATCTACTCTACTATTAAATTCATGTTATATCAAGCTTCGTAGTTTTCCTTCCTAACGATTACAACTGGTTCTTTTTCATGGCTCCCATTATTGTTTTCAGTGTTGCTACTTCCCTCTTGCCTCTTTGAGTATATAAAAAGTGATAAGAGGGAATAAGTGCTCCCTTTGCTTCATTTACCCTGAAATTTATTCTTCCATGTCCTTTAATTTTGTGGATAACTCCTGGTGTCCCTGCTCCTAGGGTGTCTATGGTTCTTGGGCTGAGACCAGCCGCAGGTCTCCCATTGGCACCCTGGTCAGTGGCAGCCTTTGACAAGACAGGAGAGGCTTGCCCCTGGCCTCATTCTTTAGTGCCCTGCCCATCACCAGAAGACAAATCCAAGGGGCCATGCCCTTCTAGAGCTACTTTCACCTTTCCCTTAGACCAGAAATCCTTGCACAAATGGCCCCAAGCCTGCTTCCAAAGTCTATGCAGGCCTCTTCTCAAGGTTCAGATGCTTAAGGGCATTCTATATGCTGCTGTTTGTTCACCCCACAGCCCAAGGTGTGGCCAATGGCAGCTGTTTGTAGGAATGCATGAACAGAGGGTGGCTAAGAGAGCTGGGGTAATCACATACATGTGTGACAGGCCCCTCACACTGCAGAACGGTGCGAGCGTGAGCAGAGAGCAGGATAGTCAACCTGCGGGCTCGTGCCTTGCCACCATATGTCAGCATGGAATCCCAAGGAGACTAAGAATTTGAAATTTAAATTTGTCTTTTTAACTTGTTATAAAGATATGTTTAAAAAGCACATATTTTACCTAAGGAATATTAGCTTGATTTATTATTGTTATCATTATTTTGAGACAAAGTCTTGCTCTGTCACTTGAGGTAAAGTGTATGCTCAGCCTCAGGTGACAGTCTTGAACCTCCCAGAGTGTTAGGATTACAGACCTGAGGTAAAGTGTATGCTCAGCGTCCTAAGTACCTGCGACTACAGGTGCCCTAATTTTTCTATTTTTGTAGAGATGGGGTCATGCTCTTGCTCAGGTCAGTCTTGAACCTCCCAGAGTGTTAGGATTACAGACCTGAGCCATCACACCTGGCCTGATTTATAATTTTGAAATACCTATAACATGTGACAGGTGGGCCTCCCTATTGAGTCCCAGGGCCCTACAAATGGTAGGAGTAGGCCTGAGTCATAGAGGCTTTTATTGACACATCACCTCATTTCTGCCTAGGGCAGGGCACCAGATAAAGTTTTTTGCCTAGTGAAGCATTTCTGAGCCCAGAGTGAAGCTCTGGTCCTTTTGCAGTTTAATGCTAACTATCATAGACAGGTAAAGTCCAAGGCCCCCAGCAGGAGGGACTCAGCTCTGGCTATAATCTTAAAATAGCAGGCATCAGGCTTCAGCCCCACCTATGTGAAGGAGAAAGGTCCTGGTCCCTCCAGTGTGAGCAGGTAAGTTAGATCTGGCTCCCTGCCATTCACAAGCCCAGCCTGTCAGCACATGTCTCTAGCTCTTTCTTTTAAGAAAAAGTCTCCATTTCTCTCTTATGAATATTTTCTTCCTTGATTTTTAAATGTGGCTACTAAATCTATTATTTTTTTCTTTCCTTTTTTTTTTTTTTATGTATTCAGAGCTCTACGGGGAAGATTTAAGTATATTTTTAATTTACCATCTAGGCCTGAAAGTGGAGCCACTGCTTTAAAGTGTGGGTGTTGAGAATGCTTAATATGGATTCATAATGTGAGACAGGAAACAAGAATCAAAACTAGAGCTCAGATATGGACATCAGCATTGATCACAGATTTTCATTCCTTACAAGGGGGGGAGGCAATGTCATTTTAATAAAAATCATTACAGTGTACGAACTATGTCTGTGGCCTTTTAAGAGGTAGTTAACCTCTCCGGTACTCAGTTTTTCCAGCTACAATTAAGTGAATTAGATAAGCTAATTTCTAATAATTTCCAGAGGTACCATCTCTTATTGATTTTTATAGTTGCATGTAACACAGGCCTACGCCGGATTTCATTACATTCTAAGAGTGACTTTCTGAGGCAGAAAGATATTTAGCATGTCACAGATAATATAAAAGAAGTCATCCAAATCATTCAATAAAAATGTAAGGGAGCTTTGATAAATTGTAAGACATTTTGGCAAACTGAGATAACATTATTTTTTATATATACGAGTGTGCATTCAGTATTATACATGTAAAAATGTTTATCTGTAAAGAAGTATGACTGCTCAGTGAAAAGGAGTTAATTCACCAGGCCTAACAGGCTAGAGAGAGGTAAGCAGTCAGCAAAACGACCACGGACTGAGCCGAAATGTTAACTTCTGATTCAGGGATACAGCACAATAAAGCACTTACAATAAAAAGGGGATATCTCTGTTTGAACAAAAGTATCAGAAAATTATGAGTCCATGAAGTTGTTGTACTCAGCAAGACACTTTAAATAGCAGCACTATACAATGTGGATCATTTCAACAGCATGCATGGTTACCAGTACTATCATCTGCAAATATTCGAGAGAATTGCCAACTCACCCCAAGTAAGAGTAGCCAGTGTCAAGAGCTCAGGGATTGAGTCCTGACATACTAGGTATTCTGGAGAGTATGGATCTGTTTGAACATCAGCATCCCGATAATCAGTCTGAGTGCCCACAGTAGCCTTTGTAGGGATGGGTATGAACTTAGTGGAAGCAGGAGGAAAATTATATGGTTCTGCCCTAAAAGGGGAAAATTAGTTTAAAAATTGAAACCTGATAGGATCACTTAAAATATTATATACTCAAGGAAAAATAAATCTTTGAACTTCACTGAGTCTATTCTCCCTTTAAACACTGACAGGCACCAAGTTATGAATCCATTATAACCAGGACTATGCCCCCAAATCTTAAGAGAACTGAATGATTATTCTCACCTCTATCAAGAAACCAGGTATAGTACCTTGGTCTACTTACAAAAGTGTCTGTTTTTATTTAGGTGTCACTGGCAAGGTTGTAGACTAGAACTATAAAAGGTAGATTCTAGAATGTTGGACAGCACTTCTGGACCTGTTCAAAATTGCTACATTCCTTGATTTCTTTCTCTTTTAGTTAGACATCCAATCTCTAGTTCCCGCCAGAAACACAAGAGCAGAGAAAAGAGAACAGCTGCTTTCGGTTGAAAGAAAGACAGAGAGGTTGAGAGGAAAGAAGAGAGCAAAGGAGAGAAGAAAGGAGGAAAAACAAGCTCCTTCTGGATAGATGATTCAGTAATTAACGCAATGATCACTTGGTTAATGTGGGAAAGTTAACCTGTCACAAAAATTAATTTGCACAAAATAACTTTAATGAAAATATGAATACACAGGAAGCTTAAAATATTTACATCATCTTTGATTTAAGGATTTTTTAAACAAAGTGCAAAAGCCAGAAACTATAAAAGGAAATGATCCATAGAACTGAAGGTAAGTTTAAACTTCTAGAACTCAAAATATCACAGACAAATTTAAAAGATGAATGGCAAATCTGGAAACAGGTTTGTAATATATATGAGAAGAAGTTAAACAGCCTTCCTACACAAAAAGCCCTTGTAAAACAGCAAGACAGAACAACCCATAGAAAAATGGGTAAACGACAATTCACAAAACAAAAAGTAGAGCTTCTTAAAAAAAAATCAAAACACTGAAAATAAGTAGTAATAAAAGAAAAGGAAATTGAAACAGCAAGATACTATTTTATGCTACTTTATCACACAAATAAAGATTTATAAGTTTGAAAATACCTAGTATTGATGAAGTTGTGAAGAAACAGGCATTCTCATAAACTGTTGATGGAAATATAAACAGGTACAACCTAACTGACAAATAATTTACCAGTGTGTATCAAATCCTTAAAATACCCTTTACTCTAGCAATTGTACTCCCATGAATTTACACTAGGAAATAATTTGACATACGTGCAAAGACATATATGCAAAGATGCCCAAAAAGTCTCATTTATAAAAGTAAACAATTAGAAACTTAAATGTTCATCATTGATAGAATTCGTTAAAAAACAAATGGAATTTATGCAGCTCTTCAAAAGTAATAAGGTAATCTATATTTATAAACATTCATAGATGTCCATAATTCATTGTAAAGTAGAAAAAAGGGATGCCATTAAGTGTTATGTATGGTAAGATTCCATTTTTATGCTTTTAAAGACTGCATTTCAATGCATAAAATGCTTACATGGATATACAATAAAATAATAATAATAGTAATTATTTCTGGATAGTGGAATTACACAAGAAAATTTTTTTCATCTTTATAGATTTCTGAATTTTCTATCTCTTTTTTAAAAATGTACATAATACTTTTAAAAGAAAAAAGAGCCTCTTTCATTTAAATGAAAATGTTTTTTCTAGTTGATCGAAGAATTGGTAAAATTAAACAAATAATAAATAACTTAAGGTAATGGCAAAAAACAAAGAGGTGTTTTCATTTTGAAAAATATAGGCAAGCTGAACACAGTGGTTCAGGCCTATAACCCTAGCACTTTGGGAGGCCGAAACAGGAAGATCACTTGAGGCCAGGAGTTTGAGACCAACCTGAGCAACATAGTGAGACACCATCTCTACCAAAGTAACAAAAATTAGCGAGGCATAGTGACATGCACCTGTGGTCCCAGTGACTCAGAAGATTGAGGCAGAAGGATTACTTAAACCCAGGAGCTTGAGGATACACTGGGCTGTGATCATGCCACTGCACTCCAGCCTTAGTGGCAGAGCAAAACCTTCTCTCAACAAAAAACAAAAAGCAAAAACCAAGGGATGCTGTTTTACTTCATGAGTTTGAATAAATAAATAAATAAACCAAGGGACCATAACTGGCATTTATCTTGAGGATTATAGACATCTGATAACATATGTCCTGTTCATAAGATGCTATCTATCTAACATTAGGAATAACCATATTTTTAATGCATGTTTGAAAGCCCAGTTGTAAATACATTTTTATTCAAAAATTAGAAACCTTAAAATAGGTTTCTATTCCTGATCATTTCATTAAGGCCTTGGACTTTTTTCTCTTATGGAAATATTATGTTATATTCACAGAGGAAAGAGTAGCACAGCAAAAATTGGATTTTTTAAGGAATAGTCTACTAACCTGCTATCTTGACCTGAAATTAGAGCCCCAGATTCAGCCCTGGCCCCTTCCCTCCCTCTCACCTGGGTTCACTCCTTTGTAGGAGGTACAGGCCATGTTTCATTTACCTTTGTATACCACACTGCCTATGTAGATTAGATGTTTATTAAATTACATAAATTATAAAATTTGTCTCTTAAAATCAATGTGCTTTAAAGTCCCATATATCATTATAATTTAAACATTAGCATATACAAAAAATAGCATATACAAAAATCACTGGGGGTGAGAGTAGAGAAATTCTTGTGTAAAAAATATTGAAAAAATATTCCATGGGGTGGATCAAGATGGCAGACTAGAAGGATCATTCAGGTGAGCTCTCCTAGAATGACAGGGGGAAAAAGAGAGAATGCAGCCATACCTGCCATGGGAACCTTATCCAGAGTCATAGCTCAGGAAGCACAGCAAGGAGGTGCTGAGCTGGATACAGTGTATGATCCAGAGTGGTAGAAATCTGATGAATTAGGCAAGTGATTGTGATCAGCTGAGATCAGCTGGCCCCCCACAGAGACCCCAGATGAGAAGAACCCTTTCAGAAGTTTTCAGTGGTTGGGGGAAGCTACGCATTTAGTGGAAAGCTTGGAAGAGTGGGCGGACTCAAACAGTATACAGCAACCAGATTTGAACTCTGGTTGGAGTGAATTTGCCATAGGTTTGGTGGCTAGTGAGGCAGCCATGCTGAGAAGGTCTCAGAAACCATGGGGTTGCCATTGTGAGAAGGTCTTAGCAGGCACCTAAAGCACAGCTGTCTTAATTCCACCTGCCAGGATCAGAACTCCACTCTTGGAACAAGCTGAGGGACTCCCATACCCCACAAGAACTAGAGTCAGGGGACACTGTGAGACTTGCTCCTGAGCTTTAAGATCCCAACCTGCCATGGTCTGAATGCTGAGGAAACAATCAGGTAATCCTCGAAAGCAACTAAGTTTGGAATAAGGACCATAGAGGTTGCTGGCTGTCTACTTTGTCTCCTAAAAAAATACCAAAGTGCCACCTGGTGTCTCAGCAACATACTGCAACATATTGTCAATAAGAACAAGGACTTTATTTGAAACAAAGGAGGCAGTGAGAAGCAAAAAGAAAGACAAGGAGGTGAACAAGAAGAAAGAACAATGAGGAGGAACCAACAGAAAAATTCAGGCAACATGAAAAACCAAAACAGAGGAACTCCCCCAAGGACCATGAGGCAACAACTGCAGAAGACTCCACCTATAAAGAATTAATGGACTTGACAGAAAGGGAATTTAAAATATGGATGATAAAGACAATAAAATGAACAAGAAAATGGAAAGACAGAACCAGAAGTTGGCCAAAAGATATGTAGAATACAGAAAGAATACAATATGGTGAACCTTAATGAAATGAAAGGCAATAAAGGAATGTAAAGATGCAGTAGAAAGTATCAAAAATAGGTTAGATCATGGAGAAGAAATAACCTCAGAGCTAGAGGTTCTTTGGGGGATATATAAGCACTGAGGAAATTCACCACAACAAGACCAACTCTACAGAAAATATTTAGACCTATTCTCAATATTGACCCCCACCATGGACCAGCAAAGTAAACACCCAAAAGCTAAAGGTCAAAACATAGCTTCCACAATGGCGCAAAGGATGAAACTACACAACAGACTTTCACAAAATAAGATCAATAGAACTCCACCACACTTATCAATTCTCTCAATAAATGTCAGTGGACTAAATTCCCCACTGAAGAGGCATAGGCTGGCTGATTGGATAAAAAAATCACAAGCCACCCATATGCTGTATCCAGGAGACATGCCTAGCCTTGAAGGACAAAGATCAGGATTCAGGATTAAGAATGGAAAACAGTATTACAAGCAAATGGAAATCAGAAGAAAGGACAGATTGCAATCTTACTTTCAGATATAAGCAGATTTAAAGCAACTAAAGTTAAGAAAGACAAAGATGGACACTTTATACTGGTGAAAGGAAAAATACAACAAGAAGATATTTCAATTTGAAATATTTGTGCACCCAACTTAAATGCTCCCAGATTTATGAAACAGAATAGGTCTGAGCAATATGATATCCCATAATACCAAAATAGTTAGGAACTTGAATACCCCTCTGACAGAACTGGATTGATTCTCTAAACAGAAACTCAACAAAGATACAAAGGACTTAAATGTGACCCTTGAACAAATGGGATTAATAGAAATATTAAGAACACACCATCCCAAAGCTAAGGAATATACATTTTTCTGGTCAGCCCATGTTAATTATTCCAAAGTCAACTACATCCTAGGAAACAAATCAAACATCAGCAAAATTTAAAAAATAGAAATTATACCTTGTATTATCTCAGACCACAAGGCAGTAAAGGTGGAACTCAACTCCAACAAAAACACTCATCCCCACACAAAGACTTGGAAATTAAACAACCTTATGCTTCATGATAGTTGGGTTCAGGAAGAGACGAAAAAGGAAATTTTTAAATTCCGCAAACATAACAACAATGAAGACACAAGTTACCAAAACCTGTAGGATACAGCAAAAGCAATCTTAAGAGGTAAAGTTATTGCATTAGATGCCTATGTTTGAAAAACAGAAAGAGAGCGTATCAACAAACTCATGAACCATCTTATACAATTAGAAAAAGAAGAACAATCTAATCCCAAGCCCAGCAGAAGAAACTAAATAACCAAAATTAAATCAGAGATTAATAAAACTGGAAACAAAAAAAATCATTCATAAAATTAATGAAACAAAAAGTTGAGGTTTGAAAAAATAAAAAAAAATCAATAAACTTTAGGCCAGATTAACTAGAAACAGAAAAGTAAAATCTCTAATAACCTCAATCAGAAATGGTAAAGGGGAAATAACAACAGATGTCACAGAGATACAAGAGATCATCTCTGAGTACTACAAGAAACTCTAGGCTGGATGCAGTGGCTCACACCTATAATCCTAGCACTCTGGGAGGCAGGTGGATTATCTGAGCTCACAGGTTCAAGACCAGCCTGAGCAAGTGCAAGACCTTGTCTCTAAAAATAGCCAGGCATTGTGGTGGACACCTATAATCCCAGCTACTTGGGAGGCTGAGGCAAGAGAATTACTTGATCCCAAGCGTTGGAGGCTGCTGTGAGCTATGATGCCACAGCACTCTACTGAGGTTGACAAAATGAGACTCTGCCTAAAAAAAAACTCTATGCCCAGAAATTTGACAATATGGAGGAAATGGATCAATACTTGGAATCACAACCCTCTCCTTAGACTTAATCAAGAAGAAAAAGAAATTTTGAACAGACCAATTTCAAGAACTGAGGTTGAAGAAACAATAAAAAATCTCCCCCCCAAAAAAGAAAACCCTGGTGTAGATGGCTTCATGCCAGAATTCTATCAAACCTTCAAGAAGAGCTTATACCCATACTGCAGACATTATTCAAAAAAATTGAGATGGAAAGAATCTTCCCCAACACATTCTATGAAGCAAACATCACCCTGATACCAAAACCAGGAAAAGACCCAACTAAAAAGGAGAAATTCAGACCAATCTCACTAATGAATATAGATGCAAAAAATTCTCAATAAAATCCTAGCCAATAGATTATAGCTACACATTAAAAAAATCTCATAACAATCAAGTAGGCTT
Source organism: Galagoides demidoff (assembly GCA_963574575.1). Classification (NCBI taxonomy): domain Eukaryota; kingdom Metazoa; phylum Chordata; class Mammalia; order Primates; family Galagidae; genus Galagoides; species Galagoides demidoff. Next base: position 19,080 of record CAUYQV010085697.1, read on the forward strand.
CATCCCAGGTATGCAAGTCTGGTTTAACATATGTAAGTCTCTAAACATAATTCATAACATCAAAAGTCTTTGCAAAAACCAAGACTGTATGATCCTCTCAATAGATGCAGAAAAAGCATTTGATTAAATTCAGCATCCTTTTCTAATTAGAACACTTAAGAATTTAGGCATGGGTGGCACATTTCTTAATCTGATCAAAGCCATCTATTACAAACCCACAGCTAATATTATACTTAATTGAATAAAACTGAAAGCTTTTCCACTTAAAACTGGAAACAGACAAGGTTGTCCTCTATCACTACTATTACTCAACATAGTACTGGATGTTCTAGCCAATACAATCAGGCAAGAGAAGGAAATAAAGGGCATCCAAATGGGTGCAGAGGAAGTCAAACTCTCACTCTTTGCCAATGATATCATCTTAGAGAACCCCAAAGACTCAAACACAAGACTCCTGGAAGTGATCAAAAAATATAGCAATGTCTCAGGATATAAAAATCAATGTCACAAATCAGTAGCCTTCGTATATGCTAATTGAAGACACAATTCCCTTCACAGTAGCTTCAAAAAAAAAAGGGAAATACCTAGGAATATACTTAACAAAAGAAGTGTAGGACCTCTACAAAAAAAAATTGTGAAACCCTAAGAAAAGCAATAGCAGAAGATATTAACAAATGGAAGAACATACCGTGCTCATGGCTGGGAAGAATCAACATTGTCAAAATTTCTGTACTACTCAAAGTAATCTACAGATCAATAAAATCCCCATTAAAATACCATCATCAAGATTTGTAAAAAAATACCATTTCAAGATTTGTAAAAAAATAAATCTTTGTTTTGTATGGAACCATAAGAAATCCCATATAGTTAAGGCAATTCTTAGTAATAAAAATGAAGCCAGGGGTATCACCCTATCAGACCTTTAGGCCATAGTAATCAAAACAGCATGGTATTGGCACAAAAATAGAGACATCAACATTTAGAACAGAATGGAAAGCCGTGAGATGAAACTAACTTATAGCCACCTGATCATTGATAAACCAAACAAGAACAAACACTGGAGAAAAGAATCCCAATTCAATAAATGCTGTTGGGAGAACTAAACAACCACAGGTAGAGACCGAAATTAGAGCTGCACCTCTCACCACATACAAAAATTGACTCAAGATGGATAAAAGATTTAAATCTAAGGCATGAAACAATAAAAAGCCTGGAAGCAAGTATAGGGAAAGCACTTGAAGATAAAGGCCTGGGGAGTGATTCTATGAAGAAGGCTTCCATGGCAATTGCAAGACAACAAAAATAAACAAATGAGACTTAATTAAACTGAAAAGCTTCTGTACAGCTAAGGAAACAACAATCAAAGCAAACAGACAACCTTCAGAATGGGAAAAGATATTTGCATATTATGAATCAGACAAAAACTTGATAACTAGGATGGATCTACAGAGAGCTCAAATTAATCAACAAAAAACCCCCAACAATCCCATATGTCACTGGGCAAGAGATATGAATAGAACCTTCTCTAAAGAAGACAGACAAATGGCTAACATATGAAAAAAATGCTTATAGTCCCTAATTATTAGAGAAATGCAAATCAAAACTACCCTGAGATATCATCTAACCCCAGTGAGAATGGCCCACATCACAAATTCTCAAAGCTACAGATGCTGGTTTGGATGTGGAGAGAAGAAAACACTTTTACACTGCTGGTGGGACTACAAACTAATACAACGTTTTTGGAAGGAAGTATGGAGAATCCTCAAAGAACTCAAATTAAACCTCCCATTTGATCCTGCAATCCCATTAATAGGCATCTACCCAGAAGAAAAAAATCCTTTTATCATAGGGACATTTGCACTAGACCATTTATCGCAACTCAATTTACACTTGCCAAAATGTGGAAAGAGCCTAAATGCCCATCAAATCAGGAATAAATTAACAAGCTGTGGTATATGTATACCACTAAAAAAAAAAAAAAAAAAAAAAAAGGAGACTTTACATCTTTTGTATTAACACAGAGGTAGAACATATTCTTCTTAGTAAAGCATGGAGAAGCAAGAATCCAATGTACTCTAATCTAATATGAAGGCAGTAGATGAGCTAATACAAGGGGGTGGGTAGGGGAATGAGGTAGCGGGGAGATGGGAGGAGGAAGGGAGATGAGGGTTCACAGTGTATGGCACAACTCTTGGGGCAGGACACAATTATAAGAGGAACTTTATCTAACAAATGTAATCAAGTGTAACCTAATTCTTTGTACCCTCAATGTATCCCAAACAATAAAATTTTTTTTAAATTAAAAAACATATTTTAGGCTCAGCGCCTGTGGCTCAAGCAGCTAAGGCGCCAGCCACATACACCTGAGCTGGTAGGTTTGAATCCAGCCTAGGCCCACCAAACAATAATGACAGCTGCAACCAAAAAATATCCGGGCGTTGTGGCGGGAGCCTGTAGTCCCAGCTACTTGGGAGGTAGAGGCAGAAGAATCACATGAGGCCAGGAGTTGGAGGTTGCTGTGAGCTGTGATGCCACAGCACTCTACCCAGGGTGACAGCTTGAGGCTCTGTCTCAAAAAAAAAAAAACATATTTCAGGCAGCACCTGTGGCTCAGTGGGTAGGGTGGATTCAAACCCAGCCCTGGCCAAATTGCAATAAAAAAATAGCCAGGCGTTGTGGTGAATGCCTATAGTCTCAGCTACTCAGGAGGCTGAAGCAGGAGAATCCCCTAAGCCCAGGAGTTGGAGGTTGCTGTAAGCTGTGACACCACAGCACTCTACTTACTGAGGGTGACAAAGTGAGACTCTGTCTCTAAAAAAAAAAAAAAAAAAGAAATGAAAAAGAAAGAAATTCCATGACTCAGTTTTCTCGATAAAATGATGAAGAACTGCTGTCAAATACGTGTGTTTTTCAGAGAAGAGAAGCAAAAGAGAACATTTAAAGCACTTTTCAACTTTTTGGGGGGGGGGGCACAATTGCTATTGTTTGAATGTGTGTCTCCTCCAAAATTCCTGTTTAAAATTAATCAGTGGTGGGGCATTTGGGGGAAGTGATTAAGTCATGAGAGCCCCAATCTCATAAAAGTGCTGGAGGAGGCGCCTGTGGCTCAAAGGAGTAGGGCACTGGTCCCATATGCTGGAGGTGGCAGGTTCAAACCCAGCCCCAGCCAAAAACTGCAAAAACAAAACAGACAAACAAACAAAAAAAAGTGCTGGAGGGAACTAACTAGTTTAGGCCCAGTTTGCTCTTTCTCCTTCCACCTGTGAGGACACTGTATTTGCTCCTTTTGACTTGTGAAGACACAGCAACAAGGACCTGAGCACTCACTGAATTCCAGCACTCCGAACTCCAAGAAATAAATTTCCATTGTATACCCAATCTGTGACATTTTTGTAGTACCAAATGGACTAAGACAACTCATAGTAAGAAATACATTTTGTGTCATAATTCATTATATACTTATAAACATATACATCTATTTATGTGAAACAAAAGTTATAAACACCACCCCACCCCATCCCCCCGCAATATGCCTGAAGCTTTGGTTATCTTCTATTCTCTTTCATTCTTTTAAATGCTACTTATGACCCACTAGAAAATTTCATACTTTCTAATACATTATGACCCACAGTTTGAAAAACATTTATTTAGCTAAGTATCTTCTGAAAGCAAATATGGAAGTAAACAATAACTAAACTAAGAAGCAGTGTTTAACAATGTTTACTTACTTGGTTACTGCATAAACAACGTTCAGGGGAATCTGTTGATAAAATGGAAGAAAAGGCCTGGGAGGAAAAGAAAAACATAAATGTGGGACTTTTGCTTTGAGGGCAGCCAAAGCTTTCTTACAATTCTAATGTCTGTCTCTTAATATCAGTAAGCTTCAATGTCCCACATATCATTGTTATTTAGACTTTGGCATATACAAAAATCACTGGAAGATAGGTGGAGAAGTTCTTGTTTAAAATGCAAATTCCCAGGTTTGGCCATGAGGTTCAGCAGATACAGGGTAGAGCCAACAAATCTGCATTCTTCAAAAGACCTCCCACATTTTCTGTGCAGATGTTAAACAAAATAGTTTTAGGAAACACTCCCTGTATTGGGTCTTAAACTGCCCATCAGCTTCCAACTTCTCAAGTTCCCTGAGATATTCTGAAATTCCCAGTGATTTAGTTTTAAAGCTTCCTCCCCAAAGTCTAGAAATTGAGTATATCATAGTTAAAAATTAACATTTCTCTGAAACAGTTAGCATTACAAACTTTCCAGGAGCAGATTGCTCATAAATAATGATGTGGATTAGAATTTTACTTTCTCAAGGAAGCTTGAGGTATCCAGACTGTTTTTCTAGCTCAGGTAAGAGCTATAAGGAAAACCCATCTTGGTTTAATTTGACTTGAGTCTATAATTATTAGAGGAATATTAATCACAAATGAAATAAAATGAATTTTTGACCACATTGGTTTTGGCAACATTCAAACAAAGGAGCAAGTGTTGCCCATTTGAACACTTTCAACAATCTTCCCTTCCATACAACTTCATGATATCTCCGGTGTGTTTCCCTCATCTCATTTGATGACTTCATTTTGTTTTTGAATACATATCTTTAGTTGCAATCAGTACCTCTAAGGTCAGGCAGGTTTAGTTGGGATCCTAACTCTGCCACTTGCTAACTCTTGTATGATCTTGAACAATCTACTTCTCTTTTCTTGGTCTCAGCTTCATTATTGGTGAAATGGGGATAATATATAATATATCCTATCATATATTTCTATGGTAAGGATTAGACAACATGCATGTAAAGCCAGCACACTGCACGCACTTAAAAATGATAGCTGGACCACACCTATGGTCCATCTTACAAGGGTACATGTGAATCTTTCTAAATGTAGAATATAAATGTCTTAACACAAGAACTAAGAAAATGCCATGAAGGCTATGTAAACCAGTTTGGTGAAAATATTTCAAACTGTATATAAAACCAGCACACTGTACCCCATGACTGCATTAATATACACAGCTATGATTTAATTAAAAAAATGATAGCTGCTGTTATTATTATAAAGGGGTTCTTTAATAATATCAGGGCCCAAATGTTCATTAATAATTACTTTCTACCTCTCAAAATATTTATAGCGATTCCTTCCGGTAACTTCAGGATCTTCATAAACTTCTTTAAGCATTTGAAAACGGTCGGTTCTAAAATGAAGCAGAAAAACATTACTGAAGTCTAATATTTTTCCACATATAATTTCTATTTACTATTTCTATGTCTACAAGTAGAAGATACACAAAGTATCTCATACTGAGACCAAAGTCTTCTATAACACTCATTTGATTGTCCTACATCTTAGATATAATTCTTCCCCTAAGCCATGAAACCAGGACCTAGAAAGAGAAAGAATTGGAAATGTTTAATTAAAAGCACATGAGAACAGCAAGGTTTGAACAGATAATTCTGAAATTCCCAGTGATTGAGTTGACAGTATTATTTTTTAATTTACTAAATGTATAGTTGTAAGTAATTAAAAGAATAAAGAATTCAAAAGACTTACCTTTAAAGGTGCTTTGGCTGCACACCTCCAAAAAATATTTTAGATACTAGCAGAAAAGAACATTTGCAATTTCCAAGATGGATCAAAAGAACAACAAGCTTAGTCACCCTACCTTTGGCAGCAAGTTGTTATTTAATGTACATATTCACACCCTTCTGAGAACAGCTAATAACCAATAAATCTGTAACCACTACTCCTTAATCAGGCTTGTTTCTGTCAAAATCATTTAGAGCAGTGTTTTCAACCTTTTTTATCTCACGGCACACTTGAACCTGTAGTTAAACCTCCACAGCACACTTAAATTATGTTGATCCAAAAAAAAAAAAAAGAGTAACAAAAAAATATACCTACTGTGCTTTGAATTCTTTCAAAAATAATTTAATTAATGATCAAGGCACACCTAAGATCCTCTCGCAGCACACTGGTTGAAAATCACTGCTTTAGATAGAGAAGTTGGCGCGGGTCTAACACCACAACTGTACATTTTTAAATCATGCAGAGTAAATAAATAAAAATTTTTAAAAAGAAAAATGCATTCATTAAAAACATGAGTATTTTGGGCAGCGCCTGTGGCTCAAAAGAGTAAGGCGTTGGCCCCATATGCTGGAGGTGGTAGGTTCAAACCCAGGCCCAGCCAAAAACTGCAAAAAAAAAACCATGAGTATTTTAAGGAGTCAGAGCCACCTTACACTTACACAGCAAGCTGCCGGAGGGCTTCTTTGCATCTCTCCTCATGTCCCCTCCATTCCCGACTGATAAATGGTGGGACAGGATCTGCCTTGCTCCAATATAGAGAATATCTTGGATAATGGATCAGGTTACTGAACATGGTTCTAAACCTAGGAACTTTTTTCTAATGTTAGGAAAGAGAGTCAGAGAGAAAAAGGAAAAAATTACACTGTCAGATTTTTCAAAGTATTTTAATCATATTGTACATTTTTTAAAATAGGACAAAACAATGTATATCACATAGGAAGAGACATTAATAATATATGCATAGAATATCTCTAAATGGATTCCCAAGAAACTGATGACAATGACTGTTTATGTGGAGGGGGGTAGAGCTAGAATTACTTCATACTGCACTTTTGTACTACTTGAATTCCTTTAACATAGGCATTACTTTTCCTATTAAAATAAATTAGTTATCAAGGCCAGGTGCACTGGCTCATGCCTATAATCCTAGCATTCTGGGAGGCCAAGGTGGATGGATTGCCTGAGATCAGGAGTTCGAGACCAACCTGAGCAAGAGCCAGACTTTGTCTCTAAAAATAGGAGGTACCTGTATTCCCAGCTACTCTGAAGGGTTGAGGTAAGGGGATCGCTTAAGCCCAGGAGTTTGAGCTTGCTGTGAGCTATGACAGCACAGCACTCTACCCAGGGTGACAAAGTGAGACTCTATCTCAAAAATTAAATTAAATTAAATTAAAATAAATTAGATATAGGTCTTTTATTCATAATTAGCAAATTAAACCTCACAAGGAACCACAAGTATTAGGATGCATTGTCCCCTATTCATCATGGCAAAGCAATTTCCACAAAACCTAAAATCCAGCAGAGATTTGGTGATGAATCAATATGATCAATGCAGTTAGCCAAACAAGGTGGCTCAGGGTCAGTAGGCAGCCTTAGTCAACGAATTAGACATACCAGTCGGCTTCTAAACAGGGTGGCTTGGATATTCGCCTGTGTGTGGTCTTTCTCACTGGACACAGTGAACAGTGGATCTGCAAAACAAACAATAAAGTAGCATAAGGCCTACAACCTATCTACTCCTAGGCTGAGGATAATGGCAAAGCAATGTAACCGGAAAACAAGTTAGAAAGTTTAGGTGTTGTGTAACTCCCCAGCAGCTCATGCTCTCTTTTGCAGATTGCTCTATTACTCTACCACATCTATCAGTGATACGTTTCGTAGATGCATTTCTTTTCTGTATATCCCAAGTCAGCTTATGGAATTGGAATGCATAAAGAAAGCCTAGCTTATTCTCAAGTACAATACTCTAAATACACTCTGTTAAATCATCAAAACTCTTTCTGGGGCTGGGTAGCCCAAGAAATACTTCAAGAAAAGAGACCTTGTATATAAGAACTATGCCCATTTGCAAGTGAAAGAAGCAATACGTTTAGATACTAAATACCTCCTATATTCATGTACTGGGAAAATGCAAACGTGACACCTCAGGATTGGTAGACACGGCAAGAAAATGTCATTCTCTAATAAGTGGTAAATAAGATCAGCTGCCTTCAGAATTCACCCCTAAAGTTTATAAATATGATGGGCCTAAGTTATTTCTCCAAAATCCATAAATACATTGACCTACTCTTGTAAATATCTGCTTATCAGGTACATCTTTAAACTGATGAAGAGTATTCATAGTTAATTATACTGTACCATCCTTTAAAACCAACCAATTTGACATTAAACTCACAAGCACACTTGATCTCCCACGTAGACTTATCTCTGGGAGAACAAATAAAAACCCTGACTAGCTAGTCTAGATAACTTGGTAATATATATTTCTCCATACAAGTTAATAAATTGGTATTATGGTTTAGAAATAAGTCTCTTTAAACATCAGTTTTAACTTACCACTATGAAATTATACTGGGCCTACAATACCTTACTCACACTTAGTTAGGTCTCTGTATATTTAACAGGGATATATGCCCAGGAATGGGAAAGTGATTTCTGGCATTGTGGCTCCATTCAGCTTTTTACTTAAAGATAATGGCATCCATCTGAAGTCATTACTTTCCCCCAAAATATACAGTGTAAAATTATTTACTAAGTTTCCAGTGTAAGTTTTATTTATGCAAAGAAACTTTTTTTCCCCACACAAACTGAGGTTTCATGACATTGGCACCTTAGAACGTATTTATTTTAGGACCTGAGTCAAAAGGCCATGCATATAATTCCCTTCCTGAGTTATAATGCTCTTTATTTATCAACTGCAGATTCTTTGCAGAATTGCATTTTGAGTTGTTTTGTGTATTTATTTAATTCTAAGGCCCCAGTTTAATGTACTTTTTCCTTAGAATAATCTATAAAGGCTTGGAGCCCATAGCACAGTGGTTACAGCGCCAGCCACATACACAAAGTCTGGAGGGTTCGAACCCGGCCCAGGCCTGCCAAACAACAATGATAACTGCAACAAAAAATAGCCGGGTGTTGTGGCAGGCAACTGTAGTCCCAGCTACTTGGGAGACTGAGGCAAGAGAATTGCTTAAGCCCAAGAGTTTGAGGTTGCTGTGAACTGTGATGCCACAACACTCTCCCGAGGACAACATAGTGAGACTCTGCCTCAAAAAAAAAAAAAAAAAGAAAGAAAGAATAATCTATAAAATATGTAAAGGGGCTGGTGAGAAGTGAGACAGGGCAGAAATGTGTCAGGTTGGCAATATTTGTATACTAAACCTTAATTTCAAAACCTATATTTTACTAATGAATCCTTGCTTCTTTTTTGGTATAAAAGGTTAAAATTTTTTGACAGTGATAATTTTTAACAGTTGGGTAATAGAAAAATATGAAGAAACACAGCAATCTTGTAGAAAAGGGCATTTTTAGGTCAGGTGTGGTGGCTTATGCCTTCAATCTTGGCACTTTGGGAGGCTGGGAGTTCAAGACCAGCCTGAGCAACAAAGGAAGACCCCATCTCTACAAAAGAAAATCTAAAAATTAGCCGGGCATGGTAGCCCATGCCTGTAATCCTAGCTCCTCAGGAGGCTGAAGTGGGAGGATTATTTAAACCCAGGAATTTAAGAAATTTCTTTTGCATTTGGATAATATGAATCAATTCCTAACAACCTAATAATCCCACAGTTACCCAACAGAAGCAATGTGTTGAATGCAGACATTTGATATTCCCATCAAGATTGAAATGCTACAAGGGGCTCAAGCTCTTTTTATTCAAAAAATATTTATTGATTGGCTACTATGTTCTAGGTGCTAGGAATATATCAGTGAAAAGATTAAAATCCCTGACTTCATGGGAGAGGGACAATAAACAACAAATATAATAAACCAGGAAGTTACATATTATGTTGAAATTAGAGGGTAACAGGTTTTTTTTTTTGTTTTTTTAAAGAAGAGATAAGATAAAGGTAAGGGAGATTTGGTTGCAATTTTAAACAGGGTGGTCAGGGCAGGCTTCACTGAGAATGTGACATGTAAGGAGACTTAAAGTGAGGAAGTTAGCTAAATAGGTATCTGGAGGAAGAACATTCTAGGCAGAAGCAGCTAGAGCAAAGGCTCCAGGAGGGGAGCATGCCTAATATGTTTGAAAAATAGCAAAAGCCAAACAAACAACAAAAACAGAATGAATGAAGCAGAATGAAGGAGGGAAAGAGTAGAAGGTCAAAGGTCAGAGAAGTTACCAAGGGGCTGGATGACACAGGGCTTTGCAGGGAAGGGTAAAAGAAAGGTATTCATATTTGTCCCACTGGCCACAGTTCTTTTTGTCAGACTGGAAACCTGACCCAAGGCCAGTCAACTCATTGGCCAGTCAACAACTTTATTTCTCACTTAAATTTTCAGTTAAGATACTTGAAGACCGTACACCATTGGCATTGAGCGTTAGGGCTAAGAGATCAAATAATGTGCCACCCAGTCCCTGTCATAGTAAGAGAAATCCATACACAAGTGTCTTTCTGTCAGATGGAAGAAGGAACAAAGAGGCATGTACAGTCATGCGTTGCTTAATGACAAGAATACTTGCTAAGACATGGGTCCTTAGGGGAGTTCATAGCGTGCAAACATGGAGTGTACTTTCCAAATCCAGAGAGCATGCCAGGCTGTATGGTATAGCCTATTGCTCCTAGGCTACAAACTTAGACAGCATGTTACTGTGCCGAATCATGAAGGCAACTATAACCCCATAGTATTGTATATCTAAACATAGAAAAAGTAATGAATTGTGCTGCAATGTTAAGATGGCTACAGCTTCAGGGAATTAAGAAATTTTTCCACTTAGCCTGTAGTCTCAGCTACTAGGGAGGCTGAGGCAGGAGGATTGCTTGAGCCCAGGAATTTGAAATTGCTGTAAGCTAGGCTGACAGCACGGCACACTTCTTGAATCTTATTACCTTATTATCTGGCCCATTCTTGAATCTTATTATCTTTCACTCTGTTGAAGTTGCCAGATTCAGCAAATAAAAATAAAGGACATACAGTTAAACTTGAATTTCAGATAAGTAATGAATAATATTTTAGTATAGACATTTTATCCCATGCAATATTAGGGATATGTTTATATTAAAAATTATAATTGCTTATCTGAAATTTAAATTAGATATCTTGTATTTTATCTGAAGATGTTTAACTCCACGCCCAAATTATCTTTGGGAAAAAAAAACACACACAGTGATGTGTTTACAGGACTTTATTAGATTTATTTCATGAAGTCAAGAGTAAATAAAGAAAACCACTGGCCAGCATATATAAGCAATCATTACACAGCCTCTATCCAGGGAATGGGAACCGTATAGATTCTCAACCAAAAAAGACTCTGGGATTCCAAGAAGCAACAAGGTTCCAGTGAAGAGCTTAAGACTAAGGAGAGCAATATTGAAAAAAAAAAATCATGCTTAGCAGGTTACAATTTTTGTAACAGTGAATTCGATAAACATTTATGAAGCACCTAGCATATGTACTAGCACCAGTATAGGTGCTGAGAAGACAACAAAAATGTATAAAACAGGAATTTAAGGAATATAAAGTCCAGAGAAAAGAGAATATAAAGGGACAACCAGAGCATTAAAATAAACTGGGACTTAACCGACCCAAGAGGAGCCAGTGGACCTTGATCTTACAATCCCATTACTGGGCATCTACCCAGAAGAAAAAAAAATCATTTTATCATAAGGACATTTACACTAGACAGTTTATCACAGGTCAATTTACAATTGCCAAACTGCAGAAAAAACCTAAATGCCCACCAATCCAAGAATGAATTAACAAGCTGTGGTATATGTATACCATGGAATACTATTCAGCCACTAAAAAGATGGAAACTTTACAAATTTTGTATTAACTTGGATAGAGTTGAAAACACATTTTTCTTAGTAAAGTATCACAAAATGGAGAGGCAAGAATCCATTGTACTCAATTCTAATATGAAGACAACCCATGCTAGTATATGATGGGGGAATGGGACAGAGGAGAGAGGCAAAGAGGGAAGAGGATGGGAGGGTCACAGTAGGTGACACACCTATTTACACCTAATTACAAGAAGGACTTTACCTAGCAAATGCAAACAGTGTAACCTGGTTCTCTGTACTCTCAATGAATCCTCAACAATAAAAAAAAAAATGTTTTGATGGATAAAGAATGAATTAAACAAAATTGAAAGTAAACGTTAAGTAAACTGGCAATTCTTTACCTAGAATGCCAAATTTGGACTTGCCCAGAGAGTAGAAAAGATTATTTTAGTCGGGAATTTTGTGCAGTTTGAATTTGGGAGCATTGTGTAAATCTCCAAGTCTGCAAATAATTCCACACTTTTCAGGATACCCAAAAAGCCCGGAATAGATTTCAGGAAGATCACTCTGGGCTGAGAAAACCATCAGAAAACCATCAGGAAAAGAGGAGTAAGGCGAACCGCACTGTGCTAGGGTGAGCAGCTCACACCTGAGGTTTCTGCTGCACTCCCCCCACCCCCACCCCGCGCGCTCAAGTCACCTGGAGGGCTCGGAAATGCCCCCACCCAACAAAGGACAACCGCAGGCAAGGGGTCAGTCCAGAGGCTTTTCTTTCGTTCGCTACGCCCCTGGCCGGGTCCCTCATCTGGAAGCCACCTGACCGGGGAGTCTACAGCCCTGGGGCGGCCCTTACCGTACAGGAAATCATATATTCGACTAGGGCCGATTTTCCCGGCCTTCGAGCTCATCTCACACTGGAGCTTAGACACTTGTGGTTTGGCCTGGGGTTCCTCGATGGTTACTGTGTGGCTCATCGTGCTGGCTTCTCCCGCCATCCTGGGACCGGTTAGGGAGGCCTAGCTTCTGTGAGCACTGTAGTTATGGTAACCGCCGCTAGCTCGCTGGGACGTGGGGCGGGGATGAGGGGCGGGGCGGGGCCGGGATGTGGGGCGGGGCGTGGCCAGGATGAGGGGCTGGACGCGGATGAGGGGCGGGGCGGGGCCGGGATGTGGGGCGGGGTGGGGCCGGGATGTGGGGCGGGGCGGGGCCGGGATGAGGGGCAGGGCGCGGATGAGGTGCGGGGCGGGGCCGGACGAGGATGCGAGGGGTCGAGCGAGGGTGAAAAATGGGTTGGCGGAGAGGGAAGAGAAGTGAAAGGAGGAAAGGAAGGGAAGACGTGAGGCCAGCGGCCGGAGTCAGGAATCCACAGCTCGCTTCTCACTGTGCTTTGGAGGCCGGCTCTGACCTTTCAGCCTCCCACGAACGGTCATGTTGGAGGCTGGGGAAACAGCTATTTGGATTTGTCATGTACACCTTGTATCTTCTTTCGGAAAACCCTGGGAAATCTCAGAATCTTTTAAAATAGTTGGGTGCTTTTTTTTTCTTTTGCCACCACCCCCCACTTCCCCAGACAGCACCTTTCCTCAGGCCTCATCCTGAGACCTGAGAAATCCAAGCTCCTAAATGTTGGGCCTTGCATAAGGTACCAGATTTTAACATTAGTAAAGTTGGGGGGGGGGCATTCTTAATTAAAAATTTGGTCTATATGGAGCAACAAAAATTTTCATAGAATGCAAAAAATAGTATTGTAATATATATATTTTTAATTTCAACATAAGTACAATTTACAAATATAATACATTTTTAAAAATTATGTATAGGGCGGTGCCTGTGGCTCAAAGGAGTAGGGCACTGACCCCATAGGCCGAAGGTGGCAGGTTCAAACCCAGCCCTGGCCAAAAAAAAAAAAAAAAAATTATGTATAGTATTATTTTATTCTTTGGCATATTTCTCATTTGAGTGAATTTTTTTTAGTAGATTGCTGTCATTGTTTAAAAGGTCATGAAATTTTTCACAAGAATTTGTTAAGGGTGGCGCTTGTGGTTCAAAGGAGTAGGGCGCCAGCCCCATATGCCAGAGATGGTGAGTTAAAACCCAGCCCTGGCCAAAAACGCCAAAAAAAAAAAAAAAAAAAAAGAATTTGTTAAATTATATTTCACACATAAAATGGCTTTCAAAGTCTCAACACTTAATTGTGATTTCCTGATGTCCACACATTATTTACTGTAGAAAAAACTGCGTTCAGGCTCAGCGCCTGTGGCTCAAGTGGCTAAGGCGCCAGCCACATACACCTAAGGTGGTGGGTTCAAATCCAGCCTGGGCCCACCAAACAACAAT
>CAUYQV010085699.1:0-17279 GCA_963574575.1 Galagoides demidoff
AACAATGACAGCTGCAACCAAAAAATAGCCGGGCATTGTGGTGGGCGCCTGTGGTCCCAGCTACTTGGGAGGCTGAGGCAGGAGACTCGCTTGAGCCCAGGAGTTGGAGGTTGCTGTGAGCTGTGATGCCACAGCACTCTACCCAGAGGGACAGCTTGAGGCTCTGTCTCAAAAAAAAAAAAAAAAGAAATTGCCTTAGAAATCTAAAACAAATCTCATAATATGAGATCTAGAAATAAGAGTGAGGAATGATGGTGGCAACTGTTCTCTTAAGTAACCATCACATGCAGGGTGCTGCTGGACAGGCCCCGGCAGAACCTGAAAAGCCCGTGTGCTGCCATCTGGAATTGTTTATTCACATATAAGGCCATCTGTCATAGATAAAGTTGGGAGACCAATGCTCCGAGGACCATGGTACCAGTCAAGAACCCAGTACACTTCATGTACTTAGTAAAGTACTAACTATAAGTGTATTCTAGAGTAGAAATACTTTGAAGATATAACCGCTTTAAGATAGAGGGATATTTTATAACCTTGTAACCTATGAGGGGGAATCTATTTAATATATACTGTGATGATTAATAACATTACTAATACTTTTGCTGTGAGAGTATAAAAATAACAAAGGGAAACAGGAGAGCAGAACAGCTGTTTGAGGAGGGATCCTCAAGGCTCTCTGGAATCGCTGGCTGTTCTGTAAATAAAGTAAAACTGTTGATCTCTCATCAGCTTCTCCTTTAACTGATTTGGGTGACAGATGGATGGACTTCTTAGTTCAGCAACAATTCCACCAAAAATCTTACTGAAAGATTTTTCCAAATCCTGTGGTAATTATTTCTCCAGAGTCCTTTTTTGCAGTCTTCAGGATGATGTGCCCTTCCCTTGTTCTGAGAAAATTTTTCAGAATTACTGTAATATTTTGTTAACATTAACGTTATTTCATTCATAAAGAGTTGCATAAAAATAATATAACGAATATCTGTGGACACACACACACATTTTTTTTCTTTACTTATTCTCAAAAGAAGTACCAGCTCTCAGTCTGAGATTGAGCAATTTATAGACAAATATGTGATTTGCTTTTGACCCTGCTGTCTCTGCCCATCAGGACAATGGCTGAATCCCCTGAATCCCCTTGTCAGGTCCATACTGGGAAGGGCCACTATTTAGGAGTGACAGCTGCTCTATGGTTCAGCACTAGCTCTGGGGGCCAACAGCGCCTCTCATCGGCCATCTCCCAGAGGACCCGCATTCTCCATCTCTGCTTCCCAGTTCTTTGAGCGTCTTCCTCCTGTACTGTTTCTGTAACTGTCCTCCACACAAGTCTTGCCTTGGCTTCTGATCGGGCACAGTTCAGTTGACTCATCGTTTTTGGTTATTCCTTTCATCCAGATAACTCTCAATCTAGAGCCACCCTACTCTCTCAGGTTGTCTCACAGACAAATTTCCCATGAGTGAAGATCCATTGGTTGATCAGTCACCATTCAGCCAGGATACTTCTGGTATGTAGAGCTCTCACCTCAAGCAACCTCATAGTTCTCTGGCTACCTGTCTGCCTTTGGGTCAGCTACTCATTCTTCAGTAAGTCACCTCTGGCCTGGATAATGGAGTGTGTGTCAGGCATTTATTGCTGTGTAACAAAAGCTTCACCCACAAAGTCTTAGCAACATACATGTACATGTTCTTATTTTTTTTGAGACAGAGTCTCACTCTGTCACCTGAGCTAGAGTGCTGTAGTGTCAGCCTAGTTCACAGCAACCTCAAACTCCTGAGTTCAAGCAATCTTTCAGCCTCAGCCTCCTGAGTAGCTGGGACTACAGGTCCCTGCCACAATGTTCTGATAATTTTTCTATTTTTAGTAGAGATGAGATCTCCCTTTGCTCAGGCCAGTCTTGAACTCCTGACTTCAAGTGATCCTCCAGCTTCAGCCTCCCAGAGAGCTAGGACTACAGGTGTGAGCCACTATGCCTGGCCACATATAAGCATTTATTTCACTCACACATGTATGAGTTTGCCGGAGGTCAGGTGATCAAAGCCAGGATCCAATCTGGCCCTTTCCTTGTATCTTATACCTTCCTTTTGCCAATAGGCTAACTAAGGCATGTTCTTCTCATGGTAATAACAGTGGCATAGAATGGCAAGTGGAAACACACAGTGCCTCTGGAGGCCTAAGCTCAGAACTGGGATATGGTCACTTCTGCCCACGTTCTACTCTGCCCATATGGTGGGAGGTATGTTCTACCTCTAGTAGGAAGGATTACAAAATGGCACAAAGAAGGGCATGGGCACAGGATTGAAGAATGGGAGCACATAGTTCCATTTTTGTCACAGGATCACACACTCATATGGCAGTAAGCATGGTAAGCCATCTCTACAGAGTCCCTCAAAGGAGGCTGCAGGGATGACAGGCAGTCCCACAAAGAGGCAGAGTGACAAATTAAAGGATATTTTGGTAACCTGTAAAAGTAACCACCACTAGGATTTAAAATATGCCTTCTAAAACACAGGAGAATGTAAAATCTTTAAAAGTCAGGAACAGAAAACATCAGAAACAACATGAAAATACATTTTTAAAAAGTATACAACAAGCTAACAGAAACAAAATCAAATATCAATTGTCAAAATAATTGTCTATGAGTCAGAGGCAAATAGTCAGGGGAGGTTCAAAGGATTTTCTTTTTTCAGATGTCCTCTGATTCAAGAAGTAAATTCTTCATAGATTTTTCTCAACTTCTTCATTTTATTCTTATTTATTTATTTATTTTGTAGAGACAGAGTCTTACTTTGTCACCTTCGGTAGAGTGCTGTGGCGTCACAGCTCACAGGAACCTCCAACTCGTGGACTTATGCGATCTCTTGCCTCAGCCTCCCAAGTAGCTGGGATTAAGGCGCAACTCCTTCGTTTTAAATGGCAGGGATTCCTCCCAAATTCTGGCATTCATTTTGAGTTATAAGTTTTCTCCATTTTTCAAGTCTTGGTAGTGGCCTGAGTGGGCTCTTGGAAGAAACTACATCAGAGGTCACTGGCTGGATGCCACTTTTCACATGACATCCTCATCATGTACCCTCTGAAGCCCTGCAGCGCTTCCTGTGACTCTCACCTCTTCCATACCACTATCACACCCTCCTTGGCTAGGGTTAATTCTATGGGAGCCTTCGCTCTCTTGTTTGCTCCTGAGACCCGTATCTGGATAGAGGTCATACAACTGAGAATCCCTGTAGTCTCCAGCACAAGACCCTGTCCAAGAGCTTAATGTACTAATCTCCAATCAAAAAGGACTCAGTGTTCCAGCTGATAGAAACACAACTTGGGCCACATGCAGTGGCTCACCCTGTAATCCTAGCACTCTTAGAGGCTGAGGAGGGTGGATCACCTGAGCTCAGGAGTTCAATACTACCCTGAGCAAGAGGGAGACCCCGCCCCTACTAAAAATATAGAAAACCTAGCAGGCTGTTGTGACGGGCATCTGTAGTCCCAGCTAATTGGGAGCCTGAGGCAAGAGGATCATGTGAACCCAGGAGTTTGAGGTTGTTGTGAGCTATGATGCCATGGTACTCTGTACAAGGCAACAGAGTAAAACACTGTCTCCAAAAAAAAATGAAAGAAAGAGAAAGGAAGGAAGGAAGGAAAGAAAGAAAGAAAAGAAAGAAAGGAAAGACAACTTAAACCAGTTCATGTAATCAAAACTTTCCAAGGAATGATCAGGAAGCCTACAGACATAGCTAGATCTGCAGGCTCAAATTACTTCACCACAACTCACTCTCCAGCCTGAGCAAAAGCAAGACCTCACCTCTACAAAAAATAGAAGAAAAAGCAAGACCTCACCTCTACAAAAAATAGAAGAAATTAGCCAGACATGGTGGTGAATGCCTGGAGCCCAAGATACTAAGGAGGCTGAAGCAGGACAATCACTTGGACCCAGGAGTTTGAGGTTGAAGTGAGCTATGATGATACCAGTGAGCTATGATGCACTCTATCCAGAGTAACAGAATAAGATTCTGTCTCAATTTTTAAAAAAAATCTCTTCACCTCTCAATTGTTTATTTCCTTTGGAAATTAATATCTCTCTCCAACAGGTAGGCCCTCCCCAATGGGAACAGAGTTGAGTTTGTGAGATGTCAACAGGGCAACATTAACATCCAAAAAAAAACACAACTTCAGCCAGGCCCAGTGGCTCACACCTGTAATCCTAGCACTCTGAAAGGCCTAGGCAACAAGATCTCTTGAGTTCAGGAATTCAAGACCAGCCTAAGCAAGAGTGAGACCACATCTTTACTAAAAATAGAAAAATTAGCTAAGTATTGTGGTGGGCACCTGTAGTCCCAGCTACTTAGGAGGTTGAAGCAGGAGACTTGCTTGAGCACAGGTGTTTGAGGTTGCTGTGAGCTAGGCTGATGCCACTACACTGTAGCCTGGGCAACAAAGTGAGGCTCCGTCTCAAAAAAAAAATAAATAAATATAATAAGCAAACAAAAAGAAGAACTTCTTGGGGCTGCACCTGGAGCTCAGTGGGTAAGGGCACCGGCCACATACACCGAGGCTGCAGGTTCAAACCTGGCCCAGGCCAGCAAAAACGACAATGACAACAACAACAAAAATAGCAGGGCGTTGTGGCAGGTGCCTGTAGTCCTAGCTACTTGGGAGGCTGAGGCAAGAGAATTGCTTAAGCCCAAGAGTTTGAGGTTGCTGTGAGCTGTAATGCCATGGCACTCTACCAAGGGCGACAGCTTGAGACTCCATCTGAAAAAAAATTTAAAAAAGAAGAACTTCTTTGACCTCAGAATGCCGCCTTCCCCCCCAAAAAAATAAAAACATAAATTGATTCTTTGACTCTCACAGGACTGCGGATGGCTTGGATCATATAGTCATCCCTGAACCAAACATGGAACCCAGAGAGCTGGAATGCTCTAATCAACAGGTCTGACCTCAACAGGAGAAAAGGTCAATCAGCTTTTGAGATAAATAAATGAAAAGACCATGAAAGGCCACTACTATCTTTTTGGTTTCTCTCTAGGAGGAACTCTCTCTGTGAAACTAATAGAAAGGAAGAGGCCACCATATATCTGCTTTGAGCTTCCCAGTTTACAAAATACTTCTGTTGCCCCATTTCATCCTCACTGCCAGCCCCTGAAGCAAATGGCATCACTATACCCTTTATGCAGATGAGGCATCTGAGATTCAGAAACATTAAGGGGCCGGAGTAAGTCAAAAAGCAGTTAAGGGACCAATGAAAGAGCTGTGGAGAGGTGCGTGCAGAAAATAGAACAAGAAGACAATAACCCCAGACCACTTCCTTTGTGTGTCAAGGTCCTCCACCTCACTCGCCACCACATCCCGCCCTCCATCTCAGTGCTGCAGCCCTGGGCCTCTCCTCCTTATCACTGTGATCCTGCCAGTTTCTGCCACACCTCCTCTCTGACCTTTGCTCCTGCACCGGGCTTGTTTTCCTCTGGGCCCAGGAACCTCTTGCTCACTTTCACTTACCACCTGCCTTTCCCTGTGCTTCACCATGTGCACGGGAAAGTGTGCCCGCTGTGTGGGGCTTTCCCTCATCCCCCTCTCCCTAGTCTGCATTGTGGCCAATGCCCTACTGCTGGTACCTAATGGAAAGACCACCTGGACCAGAGACCATCTCAGCTTGCAAGTCTGGCTCATGGCAGGCTTCATCGGAGGTGGCCTGATGGTGAGAAGGCTGGCGAGGGCAGAGGGCTGGACACCACTCTCAGGGGCTCTGAACAGCAGGGAGAGGGAGAGAAGGAAAGGGAAAAGGATGGTTGCCTGGGAAAGGATGGCAATGGTTCAGTAAGACAAGGAACCCGCCTGGTTCTCTCCTATACACTAGGAGCTCTTTGGGTCCCAGGCTGTATGTCTAAGTGGAATGGGCAGGAAGAGAGCCTCACTGCTCTAAAGAGCTTCCCGACTGGGTAGGGAGCATGTCCTACCTGTTACTCCCCACCCCCACTGTGGAGCAGATGCTGGGGCCACCTCACTACAAGGATTGGAGCAGAAAGAGCAGCTGGTTCTGTGAGATTTCATCAGGGCAGGATAATAATAAGCATGGTGGGTTGAGTGCAGTGAAAACCCTGAAGTGGCTTGGTATCTGTAGCTCAGCAGCTAGGGAGCCAGCCACATATACCAGGGCTGGTGGGTTCGAACCTGGCCTGGGCCTGCCAAACAACAATGATAACTACAACCAAAAAAAAAAAAAAAAAAAATTAGCTGGCTGTTGTGGCAAGCTCCTGTAGTCTCAGCTATTTGGAAGGTTGGGGCAAGAGAATCGCTTAAGCCCAGGAGTTTGAGGTTGCTGTGAGCTGTGACACCGCAGTATTCTACGGAGGGTGACAGTGAGACTCTGTCAAAAAAAAAAAAGAAAGGAAGGAAAAGAAAAAAAAAAGAAAAGGTCTGAAGCCAGGGAGTGACATCACTGATTAGTCACTCTACCTATTATCTCCATGTCACCCTCCCCCACCTTCACAGATGTTCACACTCAGCCTATGTTTCTGGGTGCCCACTCTGCTGGATGCAAAGGATAAACTCAGCACCTAGGTCAGTATGGCAGAGAAGGAGTCCCCAAGTCTTCCTGGAGACTAGGATCTGTCAGGAGAAGAATTGAAAGAGGAGATTGATTTCCAGACTTCCTAACCCTTGTCTTCCAACTCCTTCCCCATTTAGGAGAAATTTTGAATGACCAACCTAGTTTAATATCTTCATGGGATTAGCTTTCCATTTCTTCGGAGAATTGACTAATTACATTCTCCAGGAAAGTTCTCACCTTCATCCCTTTTGCTGGTCATGCCTCTTAGCTAGACAGGGACACTTCTTCTTTAACCAACAATCTTTTCTCCTACTCCCTCCTCCTGCATGGATTCGTGACTGTTGAACTCTACTCCGACCCTCTGAACACAACTCTTTCTGAGATGTCACACTCCTCTACCCAGGGTCATACTGCCCCTTCTCTAGCCTAAACTACCTTCATCCCACCTCACCCCCCACTATCTGCCCAATCTACCCAGTCCATTCAGGAGAGGCTCTCCTCGGCTGCCCTTCTAACACACCCATTCACAGCTGCCTTCCTCCACTTCTGTGTCCAGAGTCACTCTTAAGGAGCACTACCCTATGCCATGGGGACACAGACAGGGTCTCTGCTCTCCCTGTAGCTTGTGTTCCCATTGATGAAGCAACTGGTATCAAGGAAGCAAGGCTGCAAGCCCCTTGGGAGCAAGGTTGGCTGCTATGTGCCTGGTGCCTAGACCAGTGCTTAGCACTTAGCAGGCACTCAATTAACAGTCACTGAATGAATGAAGTAAAACAAATAACAAGATGATCTCAGATAGGAGAGTAGGTACCATCAAAAAATTAAGCAGGGTGCTATCATAAAGAGTTCCTAGGCAAGGAGGGGGAAGCCAATTTTTATAGCATTTTCAGGGAAGGCTTCTATGAAGTGATATCTGAACTGAGACCCAAATGATAAGAAGAAGGTGTGAGTGTCGCAACCCTGGGGCAGGGGAAAGCTTGGAAATACAAAGCCCAAGGTGGGAACAGGCTCCTCATCTCCAAGGATTGGAAAGGCAGCCAGTGCAGATGAGGTTTAATAAGGTGTCTGAGGAGAACGGAGACTAGATAGAGTGTGTACACCCTTGAAATCCTCAGGGAGTAATTATGACATTTTACAACTTTTTATTTAAGTCATACCAACAAGTGCTCAATCCTTAGTAAAGAGCTGAATGAATTTTTACAAAGCAAACACACCCATGTACTCTGAACCCAGACCAATAAAAAAATCATTACCAGAATCCCAGACATACCTCTCACCACTCACGGCCCCCCAGGAATGAAAGTAATGACTAGTTGTCTTCAAACCCCATAGATTAGTTTGGCCTAGTTAGTACTTTACATGTATGTATGAATGGAATCATACGATCTCCAATCGTACTGATCTGTCTGTGCCTTCTTTAACTCAACAGTAGGCTTGTGAAAGACATCCATATCAGTAGGTATAGCTGTAGACCTGTTGTTTTATTATTATTTGTGTGTATGTGTATAACAGTCTCACTTTGTCACTCTTAGTAGAGTACCATGGCATCATAGCTCACAAGAATTTCAAACTCCTGGCTCTGATTCTTCTGCTTCAGCCTCCCAAGTAGCTGGGACTACAGATGCCCACCACAACCACTTGGCTATTTTTATTTATTTATTTTTTAATATTCTGGGTTTTGTTTTGTTTTTTTGAGACAGAGTCTCACTATGTTGCCCTGGGTAAAGTGTATGGCATCATAGCTCACAGCAACCTCAAACTTTTGGGCATAAGTGATTCTCTTACCTCAGCCTCCCAAGTAGCTGAGACTATAGGCGCCCACCACAATGCCTGGCTATTTTTTGGTTGGAGTTGTCATTGTTGTGTGGCCCAGGCTGGATTCAAACTGGCCAGCCCCGGTTTATGTGGCTGATGTCCTAGTGCTGAGCTACAGGCACCAAGCCGCTTGGCTATTTTTAGAGATGGGGTCCTACTCTTGCTCAGGCTCATTTCCAACTCCTGAGCTCAGGCAGTCCACCCACATCTGTCTCCCAGAGTGCTAGGAATACAGGGTGAGCCACCACGCCTGGCTTAATTTTTTATTTCTTATGCATTCTATTGTGTGAATATATTTCAATTTTATTTAAATATTCTACCATTGAAGGACATTTAGATGGTATCCAGTTTGGCTTTATTACAAATAATTCTGCTATAAACATTCTTGTAGATGTCTTTAGGTAAATATATGTGTGCATTTCTATTGGATATGCTTCGGAGTAAAATTGCTGATTCTTAGTGTAAATATTCAGCATTAATAGATAGTAAAACAGATTTCTATAGTTCTTGTACCAGTTTCATTCCCATCAGCACAGTGGAATTCTGGTTGCTCCACACCCCACTGGACTGAAGAAGAACCCTCTGGCCTTTGTGTGGAAAGTAGACAGTAGGATGTCAATAATAGATACAGCAAGACCAAACTAAGGTCACTGCAGTTGTCCAAGAAAAATAAGAGAGCCTTGGACGAGGCCAGGGGCGGGGGGCGGAGAAAAGAAAGCAGATTTGAGCTATAAACTCATTGTTTCCTCCAGCATTTACAACGACCCTTTTTTTTTGTTAAGACCATTAGATGGCAGCAAGCAAGACAGAGAGAAACTCAGACCACAAAGGAAAGCAAACACTTTAACCAAAAGAGTGAAAACCTCAGATAGGTAGGTTATTCAAAATTGGTAAATTCAAAAGGCAATTCTAGGCCAGGAGCAGTGGCTTACACCTGTAATCTTAGCACTCTGGGAGACCAAGGCTGGTGGATTACCTGAGCTCAGGAGACCAGCTTGAGCAAAGAAAGACCTTCATCTCTACTAAAAATAGAAAAACTAGCCAGGCATTGTGGTGAGTGCCTGTAGTCCCAGCTACTTGAGAGGCTGAGACAAGAGAATCATTTGAGCCCAAGAGTTTGTGGTTGCTGGGATCTATAATGCCATAGCACTTTTCCCAGGGCAACAGAGTGAGATTTTGTCTCAAAAAAAAAAAAAAAGGCAGTTCTAAATGTGTTTGGATCCAGGAGACTCTCAGTAAGTGATCTAAACAGAGGGTAAGGAGAGGGTCAACACTGGCCCTGGCCCTGCCTTGAGGCAGGAAGAGAGGGGAGTGTCCACTGGCAAAGTCAGTTCAACTCAGCAGGTGTTTCTCTGAGGTTGCTGTGGATGAGAAAATAGAACTAAAACTCTCAGTCCCTTCCCTGGAGAAGAACAAAATGCTGTCTTGTATGGTGTGTGCCTGACAAGACATGTAGGGAAGCAAAGAGCAAGACAGCTGTGGAATTCCAGAGATGGGAGAAGGGCACAGAACCTGGAGTGGTAAAAGAAAGATAAAGACAAGGCTGGAGCCTAAGTGAGGAGCCTTGAATGCATTTCAGAATTCAGTCATAATGGGCTACTCTGTGAACCCATCCTAAAGGATTTGAGCTGAGAGGAGATCAGTTGAGCTGTATTTAATCTGATTGTGGCAGGTAGGTTGGACGGTAGAGGGCCATGGGCAAGAGCTATGAGAATCCAGTGAGGAGGCTGAGAAGATCATCCTTCTTGGAGATGATTGAGATTGAACGTGGGGAAGAATTAAAAAGAACTGACAGATTCAGGAGTTTCTTAAGGAAAAATAAAGATGACTTGAGGTCTGGCTGGGTATAGGATTAAAGTTTTCTAGACTGGATGATTTTTTTCCACTTATGGAGACAAGAAAGTCAAAGGGAGATGGATTAGGGGGAATAGTTTGAGGTCAGCATGAAGCTGACTGGATTTGAGCTAAAATTAAGACATCCAAGTGACCATATCCTTCAGGCAGTTAGATTTGGAACTAGAGGGATCGATTTTGGAGGTGACTATCGGCAGCGGGAACAGCTGATTCCTTGGGAGGTGATGGGCTTTGTCAGGAAGGCTACAAGGAGAAAAGAACAGACCCGGAGCTGAATCTCGGGATATCCTACAATGCACATCAGAGCATCCACTAGCATAACTCTTCCACACTTTTCCATGATCCCAATTCACCAGAACTCCAACACCACCATTTCTTCTTGCAACTGAGGGAACTTACAGTTTCTGAGCATTTACTCTGAGCCAGTCTTCAAACCAGGTCAGCTTGTTATCTCACTGAATCCTGAGAACGGCTCTGTGAAGTACCTCTTGCAGACACATTTTACATAGGACAAAACTGAGACAGAGAGAGATGAATCAATTCAAAGAGTGTGAAGTACTGCAGGCTTGGCCTTGAACTCAGGCCTTCCGACTCTCACTCAGTTGGGTACCTACTAAGTGCTAAGATTTATGGTGAATGTGATGTTGGACCCTACCCTTCAGGAAGCTGCAATCTGGATGGAGATAAAGTAGGCACATAAACAATGATACGTTATTTATGTAAAGCCCAACAGCTCCAGGAGTAGAGATAAAGTCTCCTCATAGTCCAAAGGGTTGAGGACATCACAGCAGCCTCCCCCAGGAAGCAAACACTGATATGAAGTGGCTATGTGGATCCAGAGGGTGGGGTGGGAGTGAGAGTTGTGGGGACATGCTATCACCCTGACTTTTGTCCCCCAGGTACTGTGTCCGGGAATTGCAGCTGTTCGCGCAGGGGGCAAGGGCTGCTGTGGTGCAGGCTGCTGTGGAAATCGCTGCAGGGTAAGATCCAAATTAAGAAGGAAGTCGGGACTTGGTCTCTGACCCTGTCCTCGCTACAAAATTTCTAGCTACAAGAACTCCACTGCAGAATCCCAGGCCCCGCTTCGCCCCTCCCTCCCACCGGTAAATTCTAGGTATCAACGTGCCTGGCCATATGGTACTACAACCCCCAAGAACCTCCGTGGCCGCTGGCTCTTAGGGTTAGCCTAACTTCTAGCTCGGGGTTTGACGGGAAATGTATTTTACACTTGACTGGAGACGAACTCGGTAACGTGGGGGCTAGAGCTAGGAGCGGGTGGGACGAGTGGGGAGGTTGCGGCCCTACTCACCTCACTTTGCACACCGCATCCAGATGCTTCGCTCAGTCTTCTCCTCGGCGTTCGGGGTGCTTGGTGCCATCTATTGCCTTTCAGTGTCGGGAGCCGGGCTCCGAATTGGACCTCAATGCTTCATGAACGGCGAGTGGGACTATCACTTCAAAGAGACCTCGTAAGGTTTAGCCTGCCCTTCCTCTCTTCCATTCTGTGCCCCTTCACACCTGTCCTTCCCACATGGACCGGGAAATCTGGGCAGGTCTCAGCTTCGAGGGAATTCCCTCCACGTGGGCCAGCTGAGCCGTTTGCAAATGCCCTGATGTTGCCTGGGGTGGAGGGTGGGCCACATCGGAGACCACCTCTCACGTGACCCTGCCCCACCCGCAGAGGTGCTTACTTGCTCAACCGTACTCAGTGGGATTTGTGTAAGGAGCCACCTCACGTGGTCCCCTGGAATGTAACGCTCTTCTCGGTGCTGGTGGCCGCCTCCTGCCTAGAGATCGTGCTGTGCGGGATACAGCTGGTGAACGCGACCATTGGTGTCTTCTGTGGCGACTGCAGAAGAAAGGAGGTGTGATGGTGTGCGGTGGAGTTGTAGAAGGAACCTGTTTGCTCCTGGCTGCATCCTCACTTTCTCTTTTCCTCAGGGCACCCCTCACTGAGGTTCCATTGACCACCAGATTGCACCTGCTCGCTTATTTGTGGACATCCGCTTCTCGCTCCTATGACCTGGCTCTCTGGAATAAAATTCTTTGAGCTCTCTTCCCTGCCTCAGATTGTGCCCTATGCAAGGGATAGTATGCAAGGGCTTCCAGATATGCCCAAGCCTGGGGCTCTTGTCTTTGGGGTCCCTGTACCCTGCTTATAATTATCTTGTTAGATAGATATTGAGCTATGAGGTTGCACTGGAAATACAATTGGGAAACAAGATAGAGAGTTCTGGGTTCTCAAAGAACTTAACATTCCAGGAGCGAAAGATGGGCAATTATTTATTTATTTATTTGGAGAGTCTCACTCTGTTGCCCACGCTAGAGTTCCATGGTGTCATCCTAGCTCACAGCAACCTCAGACTCCTGGGCTCAAATAATCCTCCTGCCTGAGTAGCTGGAACTACAGGCTCCAGGCAGGACACTGGCCATTTTTTCTATTTTTAGTAAGAGGATATCTTAGGTGAGGCTGAGCTCAAACTCCTGAGCTCAGGTGATCCTCCTGGAGTGCTAGGATTACAGGCATGAGGCACCATGCCAGGACTAATGATGGGCAACTTTTAAAAGAAGCAAAAGATTATTTCAATTGGTAATAAGCACTTTTTAAAAATGCATTGGTAGGCTAGGTATGGTGACTCAGCCTGTAATTCCAGCATTTGAGAGGCCAAGACAGGAGGATCTCTCAAAGCCAGGAGTTTAATACCATCTTGGGCAATGTAGACAGACTAGGATAAATAAAACAGCCGGTGCCTGTACTCCGGAGGCTGAGGCAAGAGGATTGCTTGAGCCAGGTCCGGTGGCTCACTCCTGTAATCCTAGCATTCTGTGAGGCTGAGGTGAGTGGACTGCCTGACCTCAAGGGTTTGAGACCAGCCTGAGCCAGAGCAAGACTCCCTATCTCTAAAAATAGCCAGGTATTATGGTGGGTGCCCATAGTCCCAGCTACTTGGGAGGCTGAGGCAAATGAAGCACTTGAGCCCAAGAGTTTGTGGTTACTGTGAGTTGTGACACCGTGACACTCTACCAAGGGCACCAACGTGTGACTTGATGTCAAAAAAGAAAAAAAAAGGGTGGTGCCTATGGCTCAGTGGGTAGGGTGCTGGCCCCACATACCAAAGGTGGCAAGTTCAAACCTGGCCCCGGCCAAACTGCAACAAAAAATAGCCAGGCAACAAAAGATAGCCAGGCGTTGTGGTGGGCTCCTGTAGTCCCAGCTACTCAGGAGGCTGAGGTAAGAGAATCACGTGAGCCCAGGAGTTGGAGGTTGCTGTTAGCTGTGACACCATGGCACTCTACCGAGAGTAAGACTCTGTCTCAAAAAAAAGGATTGTTTGAGCCCAATAGTTTGAGGCTGCAGTGAGCTCTGATTAAGCCACTGCACTCCAGCCTGGGCAGCAGAGTGAAACCCTGTCTCCTTAAGAAATGAACCAGGCAGGATGTGGTTGCTTACCTGTAATTCTAGCACTTTGAGAGGCTGGGGTAGCCCAGAGTTTGGAGATGAGCCTAGCAACATAGTGAGCAAGACTGGGACCCTGCCCTCTACAACAAATAGAAAAGTTAGCAGCTGTGGGTAGTAAGTAGCACATCTGTAGTCCCACCTACTTTGGAGTCTGAGGCAGGAGGACCCTGGAAGCCCAGGAGTTTGAGGTTGCAGTGAACTTTGATGATGCCACTACACTTTAACCCCAGGGACAGAACAAAACCCTGTCTCAAAAATTTTTTTAAAAAAGGAAAAACAAAAAATTAAAACACCCATACACACAAAAAGCAAAAATGTTGGTGGTTGGATAGATGTTGACTAATAGAGGGACTTTTTTATGATAGGTCAAGTCTGAGAAAGTGAAATTGTAGCTGACATCTAGCCGGTTTGCTAACCCTCTGGATACCTGGGGTATCTACACTGGGCAGAGAAAACAGTAAAGACAAAGGTACTAAATGGTTAGAAAAGCCACTTTCTGGATTTTGTGAGAGAAAATAAGGAAATTTTTGAAAAAGACACTTTAGGCTAAGGCGCCAGCCACATACACATAAGGTGACAGGTTCGAATCCAGCCCAAGCCCGCCAAACAACAATGACGGCTGCAACCAAAAAAAAAAAAATAGCCAGGCGTTGTGGCGGGTGCCTGTGGTCCCAGCTACTTGGGAGGCTGAGACAGGAGACCTGCTTGAGCCCAGGAGTTGGAGGTTGCTGTGAGCTGTGATGCCATGGCACTCTACCCAGGGGTATAGCTTGAGGCTCTGTCTCAAAAAAAAAAAGAAAAGAAAAAGAAAAAGATACTTTAGCCTCTTAAACTCTATAAAACAAAGCCTTAAAGCTTTGTCACATCCTAATTTAGTAGAATTATCTTAATCCAAGGTTACTGGTGGTTCAGAAAGGAGACAACTGAGCTTCTAATGGGAGTAGAGTATCTGCTGCGCTCAGAAGCCCAGAGACTTCCTTCACCTGTCTGAAAAACTACGTGTTTACGTGTCTTTTTTTCTGGACTACAAGTCTGTGACTTTCAGCAGTCTCCCATGGACCCCTGAGATCAAATCCGAAAGTAGTCCTGGCCCAATTTTAGATAGAAGGGGTAAAGGAGACGCAGTTTCCCATCCCCTAAAACAGGCAAGACCAAGGCCAAGACAGAGAAACTTTAATCACGGAAGGTAGGACTACTCTTTGGGTCCGCGAGAAGTTGGGGAGGGTCGGCTGCGGGGTCAACTGCGGCAGCAGAATAAGCGCACGTCGTTCAGCGCTGTGTCATCGCGGAGGCCTCTAGGTCGCTCAATCTTGGTCTGCAGGCCACAAGAGCCTTTGGCACATGGGTCGCTCCAGTCTCCAAACTCTCCCCAGCTCAGCCCAGGACCCTCCAGTTCGGTGCCATCTGAGCAGCGGAAGCGCACGTTGTTAGCGGCTGTGTTGTCCCCGGGGACCATGGGTGCCTCCACGCGAAGCGAGAAGGCCACTAGGAAGCCGCCGCCAGGACACCACAGCGGCTCACTCCACTCTCCCCATCTACATAAAAAAGGGGGAGGAGGAGCTCCAGACAGATCCAGATCTAGGGCCTCTCCAAACCAGTCGCTACAGGACTACATGGGCTGAACGTAGCCACTGGATGCTGCGGAGGTGCAGAGGAGGGGACTTCCATCCGCCCAGTTCTCCAGAGCGCCCCCCCCCACTCCTGTATTATTGCCCTGTGGCTCTGGAAGAGCCTGTCTCCTAGGAGGGGACGTGTCTGCCGTAGGGGATCCTGGACCCCTGCCCCCTGCCCACCTTCCAGACTGGGACTCCACCACATGTGTGTTGAGCTGGGCATCCCCGCGCGCGCAGTGCAGCCGAATCCCGTTCAGAGCCGTGTCGTCGCCAGGAACGCCTTGGGGGCGTTCCACCTGGATGAGGAGGAGAGGAGGGAAAAGGAGTCAGGGGACTGCAATCCTTGGGCTCCCTAGCCCCGCATATCTGTCCGCTCCAGGACGTACGCCTGAACCCATACCTTTAGCGAGAACCCGCTGGCGAAAAATCCGACAGGACACATCTCAGGCCAGGCCCAGTCTCCCCAGGTACCCCCGTTAGTCACTTCGATAACCGACGTATAACCGCTTGGGGCGTCTGCCTGCGCATGTTGGCAGCCAGTCACCCACAACAGCAGCAACAGCTTAGCTCCGACTACCCACTCCATCCTTCAGCGTTTGGGAAGGAGGCCTCTTAAGCAGGTTTTTATCAGTTTGGCTGCTATAAAGGTTCAGATTGCGGAAGGCCCTCTTGGATTAAGTGACACCCAAAACTAATCCGCTCTTGGAACCCTGCAGAATCCATTCTCTGTTCGCTGAGGTGGCTGAGGTTCTCAGCAATAGGAGAGGAGGGGTAGCACTAGCTGGAAAATGGAAACAGCCTCCACCTACTGAACGTTTACTCTAGGCCACAAATTGTTTTATTTAGTCCTCACAACCATACAACCATTTTAGGTTACAATTACCCTTATTATTTTAAAGATGAGGGAACTAGGACCAGGTGCCCAATGGTTCACGCCTGTAATCCCAGCACTTGGGAGGCCCAGGAGGGTGGATTGTCTGAGTTCACAGGTTCAAGAACAGCCTAAGCCAGAGAGAGACCTCATCTCTAAAAATAGTGCTAGGAACTCCTGTAGTCCCAGCTACTTGGGAAGCTGAGGCAAGAGAATTGCTTAAGCCCAGGAGTTTGAGGTTGCTGTGAGCTAGGACACTATGGCACTCTACCCAGGGTGACAAAGTAAGACTCTTGTCTCAAAAAAATATAAAAAATAATAATAAAGATGAGGGAACTGGGGCTCAGAAATGACAAGCATGGCCAGTCTAGGTGGCTCATGTCTGTAATCCCAGCACTCTAGGAGGCAGAGGTGTGTGGATTGTCTAAGCTTAGGAGTTCCAGACCAGCCAGAGCAAGAGCAAGACCACATCTCTACTAAAAATAGAAAAACTATTCAGCCTTCAGCAGGCACCAGTAGTCCCAGATACTCAAGAGGTTGAGGTAAGAGGATCACTTGAACCCAGGAGTTTGAAGTTGCTGTGAGTTATGATGCCACTGTATTCTACCAAGGGGGAGGGGAGTAAGGGGGAAGGGAAAGAGAAAGAGAAAAAAAGAGAATGACCACAAGCCAACTTGCTCAAGGTCACAGCCAACGAGCTTGGAAACAGTCAGCTCTAGGACTGGAGATCAGAGCTAGGAATGGAAGTGATCTCGTGGGAATCCCTCCAGGACAAGATTGGTCAGCAGCAAGAGACCTCTGGTATGTGAGATGGCATCAGAGTTAAGGATAGGGTGTGAATCCATGAATTGTAGGAGCTGGGAAAGGTCTTCTTAGAGATTGGGGCCATGACTCCTTGAGAATCTGGGACAACCTTCCCCACTCCAGAAAAAATATATGCACTGAGATAAAGAAACAATTCTAAGAACTTTAGGAACAGGAGACTAAGAATTCTTTTTTTTTTTAATTGAATGGTAACTATGTACATTAATGCACTTCTGGGGTACAGTGTGGGGTTTTCACATGCAATCCGAAATACTTCCATCAAACTGATCAACACAGCCTTCATGTCATTTTCTCAGTTATTGTTT
>CAUYQV010085703.1:2500-12549 GCA_963574575.1 Galagoides demidoff
CACAACCCAACATGACCTCATTTTCAGTAAAAACATACAATTTGATCCAAAGCCTTCCACAGTACTCCATAATTAGATGCCTTATCCATCAGGCTTCAAGAAAACCTTAATAAAGAGTAAAACAAGAATTTTTCATGTGTTAAGTTATACACCAGAGGGAGTCCCATGAATATAACACAAACATACTGATATTGCCAAAGAAAAGTCAATTAAAAATTACATGCACTCTAAGAGTTACAAAGCTGAAAATGTGTTGTGTAATTCAGGTCAAATAGCCACTGAGTACAGATATTCTTAAAAATTTGACTTTACTTATTAGAGTTTCCATCTCTAAGAGCATCGAGGAGTTTTCTTAAGTGAATTTCAGAACTGATATAAGACGTATAAACGACGTTTTTTTCTTCATGTTAATGTTCAGAATATGTTTGTAGGTATGAACACACGTACTGCGTGCTTAGAAGTAATGCCATATTGGGGATCTGCTTTCTCCTAAAAATTGATCAAATAGCTGATCTTTTGATGACTTTACTTCTGATGTGCATAAATATTATTTCAAGCTAAATCGAACTAACTACTTTGTATGAAAAAGAATCTGGATTTCTTCCCAAAGTCACATCTCATATTCAGTCCCTGCAATGACTGCCCCTTTACACCTCGTACCTCCCTGAGTCGTGTAAGTGGAACCTGCACAGAGACCAGGACAATTTGCTGCTATTTCAGCCACACTTTCCCCTCGACTTCTCCTTCTTGTGCAGCCTTAGAGTGTACAGGGGACATGGAGAATCTTGCCAAATACAAGCAACAGTAACCACAGGCGTCAGTGGTGATGGTCCCCAAAGAGCTTTAAATAATGCTTGAAAATCTAAAATCAAGGAAAGCTGTTAATATCTTCACAGGCTCTTCATTTCCTTAGTTATATTTTTAAAAGCAAGTTTCAATGGATTTTATTTTGCTTATTACCCTAATCCATTCATATAATTAGTATTAAACATGTTGCCAAATGTTACTTTATTAACAGAATGTAAAAGGCACTACCCGACATAGGAGCCTTTTTTTTTTTTTTAACCAGTTAAGGGGTAAGAATTAGTAAGATGCTTGAAAACTTTAAGCAAGGTGTTAAATCGCTTCTGAAAGTGTAGAATCTTTTCTTTTGTGTGTGTGTGTTATTATTTTATTTTTTAAATTTTAAAACTTATTGTCTGGGCAAGGTGGCTCACATCTGTAATCCAAGGCTGCGGTAGGTGGATTGCTTGAGCTCAGGAGTTCCTAACATGACACCAGAAGGGGCTGCCCTGAGGCCAGACGTTGAATTGTGGAGCTGTGAGGTGATGATTGAAGTGCGATCCCGAAACCTTCACTCTTCACAACTTTAGCACAACACAGCCTTATGCTGATGTAATCATTTCCACCAGATACTGGTTCTCATTTTTGTTTTTGCTTTAATTTTCCAATATTTTATTAGGCAATTTTTTAAACATATAATACATTGTATGTATATTATACAGTGATCACCCGTGCACCCACCACATACATTTTCTAATTTTTTTCTTCTTCTTTACATGTGGGGAATTTGTTTACAGGGAGGCCACAAATTTTGTGCCCTCATCACAATGACTCCAGATTCTGTTGGGTGTGTTGTAAATGGAGGAGCCGTTCTTCAGGCCCCTGCTCTGAGCACACGCCCTGTTCTTGCTTTTTGTGAAGAAAGTCCAAGATAGCTTCAGGAAGGACTCTGGGGAAGGCAGTCTGATGAGTACTCTCTGCCTGGTCACTCCCCGGTCTTCCTGGCCAGCTCCCTCCTGCCCCGTCTCTGCCCTAAACGGTCCCCCTCCTTTCACTTACACCAATTAGCTGCTACCTCCTTACCTGTACCCAACATCACCAAATGACCTTTCTCTTCCCACCTACGGGTCTTTTCTCCCTTTAGTCAGTATATCTCCCGAATATTGGTGCAACAGCCCTATTTCCTTATAGGGAAACTGGGGTCCCCCAGGGGACTGGTGACACTAGAGAAATTCCAGGGTAGTGGTGATAGTCTGGTCAAATACAAATGTCCCTGCACAGAGTCTCAGCTCACAGTTCCCCTGCCCTGTGCACCACTTCACAGCTCTGAGTGAGACACAAGGCATCCCGGGCCTGTTAGGTCTGTGGAAGGTAAAGGCAGCAGGTGGAGAGTGGGGCCGGACTGAAGCACCAGGGCCCCCTCCCACCTTAATCTGACCTGCGGTCATTACCGTACAATTAACCTGGCACATTTCAACTCCATCTCCCCCACAGCCCCAGGGGTTCTTCAGGGAGGCAGGGGAGACTCTTGAGTAATAAGGAGTTTGTTATGTAACCACAACCTGTCACGCACCCCTAGGGACGGCAGATGAAGAAACACCCTGAGCTCCCATTTCAGACGGGGCACCTTGCTGAGCACTGGTGACATCACACAAGCCAGACTTTTCTTGCATTCTTATAGCTCATCATCTATTGAACACTTTCCTGAGACTTGGAAGAATTGAGGTGCAAGAAGGAAGAGAAAAGATTAGAACCTAATGAAAGAAAGAGTTTGTTTTTTTTTTTAATTAAGCAGAGCTGTGCACGTTAATGTAATCATGGGGTACAATGTCCTGGTTTTATATAAAATTTGAACTATTTTCATCCAACTGGTTACCATAGCCTTCACTCTGGAACATAAGGCAAGGCTGCTGTAAGTCCCAGCATTACAGGGGACAGAATGGAACCGAGCAGAAAGACTGATTTATGGAACCAGACCCAGAGACCAAAAGGAAACAGAAGCACTTATGACCAGACAAAGTCCTGGAAGGCAACACGGAAAATCGGAGTCAACAATGTTTAATCTGAAATGATCCCATGTGGCGTCATCTCCTTTATCTAGAGTTGGCACTTGGCAAAATACAAGTCTGACTCCTGTGTGAAGATGTTTCCCTGTCGCTCCGTGTGAGGGATAAAGTCACCTGGGAGAAGACAATGTGCTCTGTAAATGTAACTGTCTTGCTGCCCCCACCTGGGCCCAGCCCAGACAGTGCTGCAAGGCATGAAGCCAGGAGTCCTGAGAAGGGGGTTGCACTGATGACCTGAGGACAGCCTCGCCCAGTGTCGCCAAAGAGGGAAAGGTGGGGCCTCCACAGATAGGGTGGCTCCTGCACTGAGCCACCTGAGGTAGAATGCTCAGCGAAGTCACCTTCATTCCAATGCAGACAACATGTACCCAACGGCAGGCAACAAGCATTTCCTTGAAGCAACTGTAAGATGAGAGTCTCCAGAAGCTTTGGGGACTTCACTGTCTGAACTAAATCTGATCTCAGGAGCAGACCCAAATGTGTCAACTGCCCGATTGTGTTAGAATGCAAATTACAGTAAAAGCCGAGACTCACTGACCATTTATGTGCTGGAGACTATGGAAGCGTTTTTACACAGATTGTCTAACTTACAAGTCATACCATAATGCTGTGAGTAGATATTATCAATATCCCAATTCTTGGGGATATCACAAGTTCACACAGCTGGGAAGCTACAGAGCTGCAACTTGAACCAGGTACCTGGACTTTGGAGCCTGAGCCTGTGACCATCACGCAACATGTCACCCAACACTGTCACACTCACTGAGCCCCAGGGCTTAGAATCTGAAGCAAGTCCTTTGTAGACTTTTTAAAATAATAAAAATGAGACAGAGTTCATAATATATTGAATCTTAGAAGGAGTTTCCGATCCTTTTTATTTTCCTGAAGTCGTGAAGATCGTTAGTGGTCTACTGAGACCTGGACATGAGTCTGTATTTTAGCTGCCTCTGTGTATCAGTTGGTGAGCCAGAGATGCCACCCCTTGTGCTACAGGAAAGGCCAAACTCTAGACACCCAACTCTGGCCAGATGAAAGGGACAGCAGTTCACTCGTCAGACCACACTGATCACAGAGGAGGAGGACACTGCCTCCGCGGAGGGTACAGGGGCTGTCCTGGGGAGCGGAATGAGCAGCAGGGCCGTGGGGTTTGTGGCACTGAGATGACGTGGTCCTCAGGCCACCTGAGGCCCTCCGACTTCACCAGACATCAAGACAGCCCATAACATGGACCTTAATGTGAATCCTCACGGCACAATCTCTATGTAAAACACCAACAGATGAGACACAAAGGGGACACGCAGGGCAGATGCCTGCTGGAGGAGAGGTGGGTGGGGCTGGACGACTAAAGCCATGTGGAACGGGAAATGCCACGTGGGTCTGGGGAGCCGGAGCCAGGGCCTTGACCGCCCACTAAGATTCCTGAGCAGTGGATGTTTCAGGAGAAACCTATCTGTCTTGGGGATGGGCTGGAAGGGGGGAGGAATAGGGACAGGCACAGAAGATTACTGTTTATTAAAATCAGTGCAGGGAGAAGCCACGAGCATTTGAACTGGAAAAGTGGCCCCAGTGGAAAGAGGAGTAAAAGAGAATGTCGGGAGAAATTACAGTGGCCCAGACCACAGGACCCATCACCTGACCGCTGTGGGGAGTGAAGAGCAGACAGAGTCCACAAGTCCTCTGAGATCGCCTGTCCTGGTTTAAAGTTGTGTTAGATTGTTCATCATGGCCTTTTTAACACTGATTTTGAGTTCTAAAAGTAAGTATTATAACATTTATTCCGACTACAGAGCGTATTGGTTTTCTGTGACTGTTGCAACAAATCATTATACATTTAGTGGCTAAAAACAACAGGACTCTGTCCTCTCCCCCAGTTCTCGAATGCCGTAGATCTGAAGTGGAGGGGTGGGCAGGGCTGCTGGGAGGAAGTCAGAAGGACTTCTCAAAGATAAGCAGAAAGATGGCTCACATCTCTGCTCACAGCAGAGGAAGGCAGAGGGCTGCAGAGCTCGTCCCGGATTCCACTTCAGATCCCTGTGTGCCCAGTGATCCGTTGAGCAAAGGAAGGAGAAGATGCTTCAGTTCTTGTTTTGAACTTATTTCCACTTTGGAAAACCACAAGTGCTTGTTTGGTCTTCCTTTCTTTCCCTGTCTTCCATACAAAGTCCTGAAGAAGCAGAGCTAGACATCAGGCAGCTCCAGGACTGTGTGGCAATTGTTAGTTACAGTGAGGGAAGGGGCAGAGAGGGGAACGAGGATGATGTCAAGAGTCAGGAAAACACAACGGAGGCAGTTGTTCCAATTCTGTTTGCTTTCAACGTAATCTTAGTCCCTGGCCAGAAGTTTAATGTGTATTTGGTGGGTTAACACTGTGTGCACTGCTGTCTCTGCAGCCTGGTGAGGAGGAGATAACGTGAATAGTACACACACCTTCTCCACACTGAGAATGTTTCTCCGGCCACTTCATTTGAAGGGAGGTGAGGGGAGAGAAGACGGAATTCCACACTCACAGCAACCTGACCTCTGGGTAGACAGGAGCCAGCACAACACAATGTGCAGTGAGCCCGGCTCACATCACGGGCGGTCCTGCCCTCTGCCTGCCAGCCCCTTCTGAAGAATTCTCATGCAGGAAAATTTGCATAACTTGCAGGAAAGGCAGCTGGGGCCAAATAACTTCAACAAGTATAAAATGCCAGCCTGGTCGCAAGGCTTGTCAGGAGGCCAGGACTGCGGCATCAGGCACAGCTCCCACAGCCCTGTGCTGCTCTGTGCTGTGGACGTCGGGGTTCTGCCTGTCCAGCAAGCAGCTCCATAGGGAATCACTCAGCCATCATCACACCCAGAACTGGCAGTGCCAGAGCCTGGTGAGCTTGACGGTGAGAGTAAAAGCCAAACTAAGACTCTCGTACTTTTACTCCTAGAAATGTGCCTGTGGAGAGGAGTGACCGCTGAAGAACATGAACCATCGATGGGAGTTAATCCCTCCTGGCTGTGTGCTGCTATAACAATCCTTTAGCTCGAGTTGCCCATATATCCAGGGCCACACTAGCTCCTGTCTTTTCTAAAGTCTGGGTGGCAGATTCCTCCTTAATTCTGAGAACAACCTCAAAGCCTTTTAATAACTCTCTTATTGATTAAATTAGCCAGAGGCACTTTCCTTAGCTTTCAACTACAGAACCTAAGGAATTCATCGCAAGACAAAAGAAGTGAGTCAAGAACCTGGGAATTGAGTGACACCTGGATTCCAGGTCTGGGAACACACAGGGTCCCTAATACTCTTGAGCCTCAGTTTCTTCATCAGTAGATGATATAATTGGGTTATATGATTCTAAGGTCTCTTTGCTTAGAATATTCTGGAATTCTAGGTTCCAAACAAAAAACTTCTCTTCATAGAGTTGCATTCATTTGTAAATATAAATTATTTTACATTATTTAACACATTAAAATATTATCTGTATTGTGTTGGTCATTGGGGATACAGAAGTGAAGCTGAGGTACAGAAGTTATCATATAATGCAGGTAATGAACCTTGGATAAATATCACAAGAAGTGTTATAGTCTATGGGAGGTGTTATATGCTGCCGGAAGTGTTATAGTCTGTGGGAAGTGTTATACTCTGTGGGAAGTGTTATATGCTGCAGGAAGTGGTATAGTCTGTGGAAAGTGTTATATGCTGCAGGAAGTGTTATATGCTGCAGGAAGTGTTATAGTCTGTGGGAAATGTTAAATGCTGCAGGAAGTGTTATAGTCTGTGGGAAGTGTTATACTCTGTGGGAAGTGTTATAGTCTGTGGGAAGTGTTATATGACGCAGGAAGTGTTATAGTCTGTGGGAAATGTTAAATGCTGCAGGAAGTGTTATAGTCTGAGGGAAGTGTTATAGTCTGTGGGAAGTGTTATATGCCACAGGAAGTGTTATAGTCTGTGAGAAGCGTTATATGCTGCAGGAAGTGTTATAGTCTGTGGAAAGTGTTATAGTCTGTGGGAAGTGTTATATGCCACAGGAAGTGTTATAGTCTGAGGGAAGTGTTATAGTCTGTGGGAAGTGTTATATGCTGCAGGAAGTGTTATAGTCTGTGGAAAGTGTTATAGTCTGTGGGAAGTGTTATACACTGCGGGAGGTGCTATACTCTGGGGAAGGTGTTATACTCTGCGGGAAGTGTTATACTCTGTAGGAGGTGTTATATTCTGTGGGAGGTATTATACTCTGTGTGAGGTGTTATACTCTGTAGGAGGTGCTATACTCTGCGGGAGGTGTTATACACTGCAAGAAGTGTTATACTCTGTGGGAGATGTTATACTCTGTAGGAAGTGTTATACTCTGTGGGAGGTGTTATACTCTGCTGGAGGTTTTATACTCTGTGGGAAGTGTTATACTCTGCTGGAGGTTTTATACTCTGTGGGAGGTGTTATACTCTGCGGGAGGTGTTATACTTTGCGGGAGGTGTTATACTCTGCGGGAGGTGTTATACACTGCGAGAAGTGTTATACTCTGTGGGAAGTGTTATACTCTGTGGGAAGTGTTATACTCTGCGGGAGGTGTTATACTCTGAGGGAGGTGCTATACTCTGCGGGAGGTGTTATACACTGCGGGAGGTGTTATACTCTGTGGGAGGTGTTATACTTTGCGGGAGGTGCTATACTCTGAGGGAGGTGTTATACTCTGCGGGAGGTGTTATACACTGCGAGAAGTGTTATACTCTGTGGGAAGTGTTATACTCTGCGGGAAGTGTTATACTCTGCAGGAGGTTTTATACTCTGTGGGAGGTGTTATATTCTGTAGGAAGTGTTATAAGCTGCAGGAAGTGTCATACTCTGTGAGAAGTGTCATACTCTGTGAGAGGTGTCATATTCTGTGGGAAGTGTTATATGCTGTGGGAGGTGTTATACCCTGTGAGAGGTGTTACACAGTGTTAGAGGTGTTATACTCTGTGAGAAGTGTTATACCCTGTGACAGGTGGTATACCCATGAGAGGTGTTATACCCTGTGGGAGGTGTCATACTCTGTAAAAAGTTTCATACGCTGTGAGAGGTGTCATACTCTGTGGGAGATGTTATATGCTGTGGGAGGTGTTACACCCTGTGAGAGGTGTTACACCTTGTTAGAGGTGTTATACTCTTCGAGAGAGGTGTCATACTCTGTGGGAGGTGTCATACTACATGGGAAGTGTCATATTCTGTGATAGGTTTCATATTCTGTGAGAGGTGTCATATTCTGTGAGAGGTATCATACTCTGTGAGAGGTGTTATACTCTGTGGGAGGTGTTATATGCTATGGGAGGTGTCATACTCTGTGGGATGTGTCTTACTCTTCAGGAGTTGTTATATGATGTGGGAGGTGTTATACCCTGTGAGAGGTGTTACACCCTATTAGAGGTGTTATACTCTGTGAGAGCTGTAATACTCTGTGGGAGGTGTTATATTCTGTGAGAAGCATTACACTCTATGAAAGGTGTTATACCCTGTGAGTCTGTGAGAGGTGTTATACTCTGTGGGAAGAGTCATACTTTGTGACAGGTGTTATACTCTGTGAGCAGTGTTATACCCTGTGAGAGGAGTCATACTCTGTGGGAAGTGTCATATTCTGTGAGAGGTGTTATA
The DNA here is from genome assembly GCA_963574575.1 of Galagoides demidoff. Taxonomy (NCBI): domain Eukaryota; kingdom Metazoa; phylum Chordata; class Mammalia; order Primates; family Galagidae; genus Galagoides; species Galagoides demidoff. Next base: position 10,946 of record CAUYQV010085703.1, read on the forward strand.
CTCTGTGGGAGGTGTTATACCCTTGGGGAGGTGTCATACTGTGTCAGAAGTGTTATATTCTGTGAGAAGCATACACTGTGGGAAGTGGGAAGTGTTATATTCTGTGAGAAGTGTTATTGGCTGTGAGAAGTGTTATATTCTGCTATAGGCATTATATTCTGTGCCAAGTGTTATACTGTGAGAGGAGTGTTATATGCTGTAGGAAGTGTTATCCTCTGTGAGAAGTGTTACATGCTGTGAGAAGTGTTATAAGCTTTGGAAAGTGTTACACTCTGTGGGAAGTGTTACACTCAGGGAGAAGTGTTATACTCTGCTATAAGTGTTATATGCCATGAAGAGTGTCATAACTGTGTGAAGTATTATATGCTGTGAGAAGCTCTATACTCTGTCAGAAGTGTTATACTCAGTAGATGTTATACCCTGTGGGAAGTTTATACTCTGTGAGTAGAGTTATATGTTGTGAGAAGTGTTATATGCTATAGGAAGTGTTATACTCTATGGAACGTGTCATACTCATTGAGAAGTTTTATATACTGAGAAGAGTTATACTCTGCCTTAATTGTTATATGCTGTGAGGAGTGTTATATTGTATGGTGCATGTCATATGCTGTAGGAAGTGCTATTCCGTGTGAGAAGTGTTGTACTCCATGAGAAGTGTTATATGCTGTGAGAAGTGTTACACTCTGTGGGACCCAAAACCAGAGTCCAGAACTCATCACTTTGCCCACCAAGTCCAGCCCCACTCCCAAGTTTTCCCTATTTTCTAATAGGGAAATTCTCCACGAGCACCAGAAAGACCCATCTTCCCCTTCACTGGTATGTGTCCAACCTTATGAATGAGTTTACATTTCCCTATGTCCAAAGCTGCAATCAACAATGTTCATGCTGGTTGAGACACCATTGACTTCTCCCTTTCTTAGTGGTACTTTGATTTTTAACTATAAGGATTAGTGGCTCTGGATATTGTTGAGTAAAAGGGGACTGAGGTTTAAGTGTAGAGCAGGGATTTGGATGGTGGTTTGAAAAGAAAAAAAAAGGTGGCTGCTAACAAAGGCAGATGAAGAAACACCCTGAGCTCCCATTTCCGTCCAGGCACCATGCTGAGCACTGGTGACATCACACAAGCCAGACTGTTCTTGCATTCTTATAGCTCATCATCTATTGAACACTTTCCCGAGACTTGGAAGAATTAAGGTGCAAGAAGGAAGAGAAAAAATTAGAACCTAATGAAAGAGTTTTTTTTTTTTTAATTAAGCATAGCTGTGTACATTAATGTAATCATGGGGTACAATGTCCTGGTTTTATATAAAATTTGAAATATTTTCAACCAACTAGTTAACATAGCTTTCATGACATTTTCTCAGTTATTGTGTTAAGACATTTATATTCTACACCTAGTAATTTCACATGTACCCTTGTAAGATGCTCCATAGGTGTGGTCCCGCCACTTACTCACCCTCCATCCAGTTTCCCTCCTCCCTTCCTTTCCCCTTCTTCTTGGGCTATAATTGGCTTATAGCTTTCATAAGAAAGCTATAAATTGGTTTCATAGTAGGGCTGAGTACATTGGATGCTTTTTCTTCCATTCTTGAGATACTTTGCTA
>CAUYQV010085707.1:0-17465 GCA_963574575.1 Galagoides demidoff
GATCGAAGCTATCTATGACAACTAATATTTTACTAAATGGAGTAAAACTGAAAGCTTTTCTTCTTAGATCTAGAACCAGACAAGGTTGTTCTCTGTCACCATTACTATTCAACATAGTGCTGAAAGTTCTAGCCAGTACAATTAGGCAAGACAAGAAAATAAAGGGCATCCAAATGGGGGCAGAGGAGGCGAAACTCTCCCTCTTTGCTAATGATATGATCTTATACTTAGAGGACCCTAAAGACTTAGCCACAAGACTCTTGGAAGTCATCAAAAAATAAAGTAATGTCTCAGGATATAAAATCAGTGTCCACAAGTCAGTTGCCTTTGTATACACCAACAACAGCTAAGATGAGAGGTTAATTAAGGACACAACTTCCTTCAGCATAGCCCCAAAGAAAATGAAGTACGTAGGTATATACCTAACAAAAGAGGTGAAGGACCTCTATAAAGAAAATTATGAAAACTTAAGAAAGGAAATAACAGAGGACTTTAACAAATGGAAGAACATACCATGCTCACAGCTGGGAAAAATCAACATTGTTAAAATGTCTATGCTTCCCAGAGAAATTTATGTTTCAATGCCACCCCTATTAAAATACCAACATCCTATTTTCAAGACTTGGAAAAAATGATTCTGCATTTTGTATGGAACCAGAAAAAACCCCGTGTAGCTAAGGCAGTTCTTAGTAATAAAAACAAAGCCGGGAGTATCACCATACCAGATTTTAGGTTGTACTACAAGGCCGTAGTGGTCAAGACAGCATGGTACTGGCACAAAAATAGAGACATAGACATTTGGAATCAAACAGAAAACCAGGAAATGAAACCAGCAACTTACAGCCACCTTATCTTCCATAAACCTAACAAGAACGTCCACTGGGGGAAAGACTCCCTGTTCAATGAATGGTTCTGGGAGAATTGGATATCCACATGTAAAAGACTGAAACTGGACCCGCACCTATCTCCACTCACCAAAATTGATTCAAGATGGATAATTGATTTAAATTTAAGGCATGAAATGATAAAAATTCTCAAAGAAAGAATAGGAAAAACACTGGACCATATCGGCCTGGGGAAAGATTTTATGAAGACTGCCATGGCAATAGCAACAACCTCAACAATAAACAAATGGGATTTAATTAAATTGAAAAGCTTCTGTACAGCCAAGGAGACAATAGCCAAAGCAAATAGACAACCTACCCAATGGGAAAGGATTTGCATATTTTGAATCAGACAAAAGTTTAATAATTAGGATCTACACAGAACTTCAATTAATCCACAAGAAAAAACCCAATAATCCCATACATCAATGGGGAAGAGAGATGAACAGAACCTTCTCTAAAGAAGATAGATGAATTGCTGTCAAATACATGAAAAAATGCTCATCATCCCTAATTATTAGAGAAATGCAAATTAAAACCACCCTGAGATGTCATCTCACCCCAGCGAGAATGGCCTATATCAGAAAACCTCAAAACTGCAGATGTTGGTGTGGATGTGGAGAGAAGTGAACACTTTTACACTGCTGGTGGAACTGCAAACTAATACAACGTTTTTGGAAGGCAGTATGGAGAAACCTCAAAGAATTCAACCTAGACCTCTCATTTGATCCTGCAATCCCATTACTGGGCATCTATCCAGAAGGAAAAAAAAAACCCTTTTATTATAAAGATACTTGTACTAGACTGTATATTGCAGCCCAATTTACACTTGCTAAAATGTGGAAGCAGCCTAAATGCCCTTCAACCCAGGAATGGATTGGCAAGCTGTGGTATATGTATACCATGGAATATTATTCAGCTATTAAAAAAAATGGAGATTTTTGCGGCATTTGTACTAAACTGGATTGGGGTGGAACACATTATCCTTAGTGAAGCATCACAGGAATGGAGAAGTATGAGTTGATATAAAGACAATTAATGACAATTAATGACATGGTGTGGCATGGGGGAAGGGGTGAGCAGACAGAGAAGGAAGGAGAGGGTGAGGGTAAGGACAAGAAAAAAGAAAAAGAAAATAGTGACTTGGGCAGTGCCTGTGGCTCAAAGGGGTAGGGCACCAGTCCCGTATAATGGAGGTGGCAGGTTCAAACCCGGCCCTGGCCAAAAACTTAAAAAAAAAAAAAAAGAAAGAAAGAAAATAGTGACTAATTCTCACATAAATTGGATTTGATTTTGACTAAAGTACATCACTTAAACATTAATTTTTACTTCAACTTCTTAATATGTTATTTAGAATACAGGATACTGCATCCTCATTTAAAAGTGAATTATGTTTGTAATTTCCCCTTTATAATATATTTTTTCCAATTTTAATATCAGATGTATCCAGATTAAGCAGAATGATTTTGAAGTATTTCTTCTTTTTCTATTGTCTGTAAGATTTGGCATGATGTGTTTTTTGAAATTATCTTTTATTTTTATTTATAAATATTAGTTGTCTAATTTTTGAGACTTTGGAAAAAAACAATAAAAAGTTAATTGATGACTCTATATGAACTGCAGAGTCAAAGCATTCTATAATAGACATACTCTTATTTGACAATGTGAATGTTACTTTCTTTGCATTACTATTAGTATTATTGCTTAATACTTCGTTGCAGCTGTCGTTTGATTTCTTTTCTGAATGTATTTATCTTCATTCTTTATGAGGCTTTTGTTTCTAGTCCTTATCTTAAACATTGTTATTGTTGTTAAATTTCAAGCCTTTTTAATTCTGTGAAGGTAAAAAGTGGAAACCTAATGATCACATGTATATTATAAAAATAAAATAAAATAATAATAATAATAAATAGCTGGGCGTTATAGTGGGCACCTACAGTCCCAGCTACTCGGGAGGCTGAGGCAAGAGAATTGCCTAAGCCCGGGAGTTGGAGGTTGCCGTGAGCTGTGTGATGCCATGGTACTCTACCCAGGGTGATAAAGTGAGATTCTGTCTCTACCAAAAAAAAAAAAAAAGATGTCTATTCAAGTCTGCTCATTTTTTATTGGATGTTTTATTGTGGAGTGTTAGTTCTCTATATACAGAGGGTGCCAAAAAAGTATGCAAATTTTAAGAGATGTTATCTATGTATTACTTTTCAAAGTTGAATCGAAGGTACCGTTACTGGTTAAGTGCACCTAAACGTGCTATGCATATCCATTTTACTTGCAATTTATACACTTTTTGGGATGTTTGATTTTACTTCCAACAAGATCACTTAAAATGTGTATAAATTTTTTTTTGTAATCTGAATATTAATTTCTTGCCAGATACATATAATAGTTTGCAAATATTTTCTCTTACTCTGTGGGTTGCCTTTTTACTCTTTGATATTATATTGTCTTTTGGTGCATAAATTTTAAAATTTTTCACAAAGATTATGAAAAAATTTTCACAAAGTCTAAGTATTTTCAATTTGTCTGTTTTTATTGTTGTTTGTGCTTTGGTTTAATATCCATTAAATCATTGCAAAATGCAATGTTGTGAAGCTTTTGCCCTATATTTTCTTTGAAGAATTTTATGTCTTAGATTTAGGTATTTGAACATTTCAAATTAATTTTTGTATATGGTATTAAATAAGGGTGCAGTTTGCATGTGGATATCCAGTTATCTCAGCACCATTTGTTGAAGAGACTGTTATTTCCCCAATGAACACTTTAGCACTCTGTTAAAAATTAATTCACCATATATGTAAAAGTTTATTTTGGGACTCCTAGTCCATTGGTCTGTATATCTATTTTTATGTCATTACCCCATGTCTTGATTATTGTAGCTTTGTGGTAAATTTTGAAATCAGGAAATGTGAGTCCCAGCTTGCTTTTGTTTTGTTTTTCTTTTTCTTTTTTTTTAATATTAGGGGTTACACATGCTTTGTTTACATACTTAGTTTTTGTACAGGTTAAGTCAAAGTTATACATGTAAGTGTGCCCTTCATCTAGACAGTGTGCATTGTATCCAATAGAGGTGAATTTACCCGTCCCCTTGTCCCTGTTACCACAGCTTGTGTTTTTCCTTTGTGAGATTGTTCTGGCTATTCAGGATCCTTGACATTCCATTTTAAGATTGGCTTTTCTATTACTGCAGAAAGTGTCATTGAGTAATTGGGATTGTGTTAAATCTATGTTGGATAGCACTGACATCTTAAAAATATTATGTCTTCTAATCTGTGAACATGGGATTTCATTTGTTTATGCCTTCTTTAATTTATTTCAGCAATGTTCTTTTGTTTGTATTTTTTTTTTTTGAGACAGAGTTTCACTTTGTTACCTTCTGTAGAGTACCATGGTGTCACAGCTTGCAGCAACCTCAAACTCTTAGGCTCAAGTGATCCTCTTGCCTCAGACCTCCTGAGTAGCTGGGACTACAGGCACTTGCCACACCTGGCTATTTTTTAGAGACAGGGTCTCACTCTGGCTTGGGGTGGTCTTCAACTCCTGAGTTCAGGGAATCCACCTGCCTCGGCCTCCCAGAGTGCTAGGATTACAGGTGTGAGCCACCATGCCCAGCCTCAGCAATGTTTTTTAGTTTTTATTTTACCACCTTTTTGGTTAATTCCTAAGTATTTCATTCTTTTTGACACTGTTATAAAGAGAATTGTTCCCATAATTTTCTTTACGGATTACTCATTGTTATACAGAAATGCAAATGATTTTTTGTCTTGACCTTATATTCTCCTACTTCTATGAATTCATTCATTAGTTCTAACAGTTGTTTTTGTGGAAGTTTTAGGGTTTTCTACAGATAAGATCATATAATATGTAAATAGAAGTCTTTTACTCCTTCCTTTCCAATTTAGGTGCCTGTTTTTTCCTCCTCTTGCCTAATTGGTCTGGCTAGAACTTTTAGTACTATGTTAAATGAAAGTGGAGAAAGCAGGCATCCTTGCCTTGTTCCTTAGAGGAAAAGATCTGAGTCTTTCACCAGTGAGTAAGATGTTCACTGTGGGTTTTTCATCTATGAATTTTATTATTTTGAGATAGTTTCTCTCCTTCTATTCCTAATTTGTTGTATGTTTTTTAAATCATGAAACAAACTAGGAATAGAAGTTCAATTTTGTCAAATGTTTTTTCTGCATCTATTGAGATAATCATGTCTTTGTCCCCCTTCATTCTGTTAATGTGGTGCATTATTACATTGACCAATGTTTATCTGTTGAACCATGGTCTTCTAGGAATAAGTCCCACTTATTCATGGCATATAATATTTTTAATATGCTGCTGAATTTGGTGTGATAGTATTTGGTTGCAGATTTTTGCATCAATGTTCATAAGGGATATTAGTCTCTAGTTTTCTTTGTCTGTATTTGGCCTCATAGAATGAGTTAAGAAGTGTTCCTTTCAATTTTTGGGAAAGGTTTGAGATGAATTTGTTTCAGTTCGTCTTTAAATATTTGGTGAATTTCACCCACAAAGACATCAGGTCCAGGGCTGTGCTTTGTTAGAAGATTTTTGATTACTGGTTCAGTCTGCTTACTAGTTATAGGCCTATTCAGATTTTGTATTTATATATTTAGTCTTGGTAGATTTTGTGTTTCTAAACATTTGTTTCATCTAGGTCATCCAATTTGTTGGCATACAATATTTCACAGTATTCTCTTACTGGCCTTTTATTTCTGCAGAATCACTAGTAATGTCCTGACTTTCATTTCTGATGTTAGTAATATGAGTCTTCTCTCTCTCTTGGTTTTTTTTTTTTTTTTAGTTCATCTAGCTAAAGATTTGTCATTTTTGTTGATCTTTTGGAAGAACCAAATTTTGGTTTCATTGATTTTACTCTTCTGTTTTTATCTTCTCTTTTTGTATCTCTCCTGTGATTTTTATTATTTCCTTCCTTCTGCTAGCTTTGGGTTTGGTTTGTTCTTTTTCTAGTTCATTACACTGTACAGTTAGGTTACTGATTTGACATTGTTCTTTGTTTTTTAGTGTAAGTATGTATATCTATAAATTTTGCCCTTAGCACTGCTTTCATTGTATTGCATGAAGTTTGGCATATTGTGTTTTTATTTTCTGTCATCTCTAAATGCTTTCTAATTTCCCTTGTGATCTTCTATTTGATACATTGGTTATTTAAGATTGTGTCGTTTAATTTCCACAAATGTGTGAATTTTCCAATTCTACTTCTGTGATTGATTTCTAACTTCATCTTGTGATCAGAGAAGATACTTTGTGTGATATCTACATATTTTTTAAATTTCAGAATTTTGGGTAGTACAGATGTTTTGTTTACATACTTTATTTTTGTATAGATAGTGTGCACTGTACCCAATAGGCGTGAACTTACCCATCTCCTCCTCACCTTTCCCCTAGCTTGATTTTCCTGAGATTCACTTCCATATGTGTACTTAAGTGTTGATTGATTAGTTCCAATTTGGTATTGAGTATATATGTTTGTTTCTCCATTCTTGTGATGTTTCACTTAGAAGAATGGTTTCTAGTTCTCTATAGGTTGTTCAATATGATACTGGATCACCTTTTTTTTTTTGATGGTTGAGTAGTACTATATAGAGTGCATATATACATTTTATTAATCCATTCATATATTTGTGAGCACTTGAGTTGTCTTCATATCTTTGTGAATGTGGATTGTACTGCTTTGAAAATTTTAGTAGAGTGCAAAGGCACTCTACTTAGGGTGATAAAGTGAGACTCTGTCTCAATAAAACAAAAAAAAAGAAAAGATTTGGCTTTTTCCCTTACAATTTGGATGTCCTTTATTTCTTTCTCTTATCTGATTGCTCTAGCTAGAACTTCCACTATTATGTTAAATAACAATGGTGAAATTCGGCATCCTTGTCTTGTTCTGGATTTTAGTGGAAAAACTTATAGTTCTCCCCTATTTGGTATGACACTAGCTGTGAGTCTGTTATGTATGGCTTTTATCATATTGCAATAACTTCCTTCTTTACCCAGTTTTTTGAGAGTTTTTTTTTTTATCATTAAGGGATGTTGAATTTTATCAAATGCTTTTTTAGCATCAGTTGAAATAATAATATGGTTTTTGCCCTTGGTTCTGTTGATATAATGTATCACATTGATTTATGTATGTTGAATCATCCTTGCATCTCTGGAATGAATCCCACTTGATCATGATGAATAATCTTTTCAATGTGTTATTGAATTCAGTTTGCTAGTATTTGTTGAAGATTTTTGTATCTATGTTCTTTATAGATATTGGCCTATGGTTTTCTTTTATGTTGTGTCTTTGGTTTTGGTATCAAGGTGATATAGGGATTATAGAATGAGTTTGGATATTCTCTCCTCCTTGACTTTTTTGGACTAGTTTAAGTAGGATTGTTATTAGTTCTTTGAAAGCTTGGTAAAATGTAGTCAAGCTATTGGGTCCTGGACTCTTCTTTTTTTTTTTTTTTTCAGCCGGGGCTGGGTTTGAACCTGCCACCTCCAGCATATGGGGCCAGCACCCTACTCCTTGAGCCACAGTCGCCCACAGGTGACTCTTCTTTGATGGAAGATTTTTAGTACTGCTTCTATCTTGTTGCTCTTTATTGATTTATTCAGGTTTGGGATTTCTTCCTGGTTCAATATTTAGAGGTTACTTATGTCTAGAAATGTATCCATTTCTTTTAGGTTTTCCAATTTATTGGCATATAGTTGTTCACAGTAGTCTTAAGGATTCTTTGGATTTCTGTAGCTTCAGTTGTCATGTCTCCTTTTTCATATCTGATTTTATTTATTTGGGTCTTCTGTTTTTCTTAGACTGACTAAAGGCATGTCAATTCTGTTTATCTTTTCAAAAATCCAACTTTTGTTTTGTATTTTTTTGTTTGATTTCATTTATTTCTGCTCTGATCTTTATTATTATTTCTTTTCTTCTACTAATTTGGGGTTTGTTTGCTCTTATTTTTCTAGTTCTTTGAGATGTATCATTAAGTTGTTTATTTGAAGCTTTTTTACTTTTTTAATGTAGGCACTACTGCTACAAATGTTCCTCTTACTACTGCTTTGGCTGTGTGCCATACGTTTTGATATATATACATACATATATATATATTTTTTTCTTTTGGAGATAAGAACTCATTCATTTGTTACTCAAAAACAATCCTTATTTTTGACTGATCCAGACTTAGAAGTGGAAACTGTCAGAGAGGACAGCCTGTGTCTCTTGGCAATCTGTTCCTGGCGCTTTTCTTTGGCCTCTTTCATTCTCTTGGCCAAAAGTTTAGCATATTCTGCAGCCTCTTCCTTATTTTTCTTAATATGCTGTTTCTTCAGAGCAACACACTGGTGTTTATGTTGCAAGACACGTGGAGTTACAAGATGCTGAATCTTGAGTGCTTTGGTCCTAGGTTTCTTACCTTTGTTTAAGGGCTTCCTCACAACATATTGGCGAATGTCATCTTCTTTAGACAGATTGAAAAGTTTGCAGAATCTACTAGCTCTTTTAGGCCCCAGATGCAGAGGTACTGTAGTGTCAGTCAGTCCAGGAATATCCTTCTCTCCTTTTTTTACAATAACCAAGTTGAGAATACTCAGATTGGCATCCACAATGCAATCCCAAACAGATTTGCACTTCCTTTCTCCAGTTCTCCTTGGTCTGTAACAGGAACATCTCTTACTCAGCAGCAGGCAGACCTGGCCATGGGTCAAGACACCTTGCTTCATGGGGAAACCTTGCTTGTAGTTTCCACCACTGATTCGGACCACATAACCCTTCCATCTTCACACAACGTGTCAGCAGCAACTGCTGTGGCCATGCACTTCTCATAGAAAGTATGAAGTTTGTGTTCATCATCCACTTTAATGGGTTTCTGGCAGCCAGTGGCTGGGAAGGAGATATTTAGCTTCATCCTGAAGTATCTGAATGGGTCCTAGGCACCACAGAAAAGAAGCCCAACTTCTACTTAGTCTTGATATGGTTTTATTTTCATTTGTTTTGAGAATTTTTTTAGATTTCTTTCTAAAAATTTCTGTGCAGTTGTATATTTTCCAGTGTTCCTTTTGTCATTGATTTCTAGTTTTATTCCATTGTGGTCAGAGAAAACACTTGGTATAAATTTAATGTTTTTGAATTTTTTAAGATTTGTTTTATGGCCTAACATATGGTCTATCCTTGAGAATGATCCATTAGCTGAAGAGAAAGGTGTGCGTTCTGTAGTTGTTGAATGAAATGTTCTATAAATATCTATTAGTTCCATTTGGTCTATAGTGTAGATTAAGTCCAATGTTTCTTTGTTGGTTTTCTGTCTGGATAATCTGTCCAGGGCTGAAAGTGGAGTGTTAAGGTCTCCACTGATTATTGTATTGGGGTATATTTCTCTGTTTAGCTCTGATAATATTTGCTTTATGTATCTGAGTGCTTCAGTGTTGGGTGCATATATATTTAGGATTATTATATCTTCTTGCTAAATTGACCCCATTTATTTTTGTATAATGACCTTCTTTGTCTCTTTTTATAGTTTTTGTCTTGAAACCAAATTTTTTTTTTTTTTTTTGAGACAGAGTCTTACTGTGTCGCCCTCGGTAGAGTGCTGTGGCATCATAGATCACAGCAACCTCAAACTGTTGGGCTTAAGCAATTCTCTTGCCTCAGCCTCCCAAGTACCTAGAACTACAGGCGCCTGCCACAATGCCTGGCTATTGTTGTTGTTGTTGTTATTGTAGTCATTGTTGTTTAGCTGGCCAGGGCTGGGTTCAAATTGCCAATTTTATCTGATAGAAATATAGCTATTCCTGCTCTTTTATGGTTTCCATTTGCTTAGTATATCTTTTTCTATCCCTTTATTTTCATTTGTCTTTATACATGAAGTGCATTTCTTGAATACAAATGTAGTTGGCTGTTGGGGTATTTTTTGTTTTTGTTTGCTTTTTTATCCATTCAGCTACTCTATGTCTTTTGATTGGCAAGTTCAGTCCATTCACATTTAATATTATTGATAGGTAAGGATTTACTTCTGACATGTTATTTGATTTCTGGTTGTTAAGTCTATATATTTGACAGCAATATAAATAAATTAATACTGAAAGTATACCTTAAAACTCATCAGAAGAATGAATGAAAATTTGGAAATCTAATTAACCAAAATAAACAGAAAATAAAGGCTTTTTTCATCTTTACAAGGGGAGTGCTTAGGAAGTCAAGAGAGAAGTGAACCATTACCAGATGAAATATTAATTGTATTTATTTTGAGGCTGCTGTTCTTGCCATACTTAACAGAAGATCAAAAAGCAAAAGGTATTTTAACCTCAAATATATATCTCAGAATAATAATTTTGCAGTCTGTATTTTTCCTCGATAATTGCATTTAAGAAAACAGAGTTATGTTATTTAATCATGTTTATTAAATGTGAAATGAAGATTTAAAAATGAAATAGTCTTTCAAGTAGGTCAGTGTGAAAAAATATAAAACAGTGCAATTCTTTCATATGATTCAAATATTTCTTCTTTTTGATTTCCTGGTGGTTTCCAAGTTTACACTTCTAGAGATATATGAAATAAGAAGCTACTACTAGAAAAAAAGAAGCTATTACTATTGGCTCTTTCAGATGTCTGTTGATTCCCAAAGCATGGGTATGATTTTTTGATTACTATGTTAATAAAGATAATTCTTAAACATTGTTATTTTAGGTTGCAACCTTATTATGTTTACTATAAGGAAAAGATAAAATAACTCTTGCTTACAAGTATGGGTTACACTTGAGGGTTGAAATATTGAACATTTTGATAAGACAACATGCTTAATGTAATGCCTGATTTGTGTAAAATATAAATTTATTTTTAAGAAGATCACATTGTGGCTCAGTGCCTGTGGCTCGAGTGGCTAAGGCACCAGCCACACACTCCTAAGGTGGTGGGTTAAAATCCAGCCCAGGCCCACCAAACAACAACAATGGCTGCAACCAAAAAAGCCAGGTGTTGTGGTAGGCCCCTGTGGTCCTAGCTACTTGGGAGGCAGAGGCAGGAGACTCCCTTGAGCCCAGGAGTTGGAGGTTGCTGTGGGCTGTGATGCCACAGCACTCTACCTAGGGTGACAGCTTGAGACTCTGTCTAAAAAAAAAAAAAAGATCACATTGTTTCAAATATTATAAACATTATTATTAAAGCTCTCCCTATTATGAATTCCCTAAGCTTTGATCTATTTTTTTTGAGACAGAGCCTCAAGCCGTTACCCTGGATAGAGTGCCTTGGCATCACAGCTCATAGCAACCTCCAGCTCCTGGGCTCAAGCAATTCTCCTTCTTCTGCTTCCGCCTCCCAGGTAGCTGGGACTACAGGCACCTGCCACAACACCAGCTATTTTTTGGTTGCAGCAATCATTGTTGTTTGGTGGGCCTGGCCTGGATTCGAACTTTCCTGCTCAGTTGTATATGTATATGGCTGGCGCCTTAGCCACTTGAGCCTCAGGCTCTGAGCCTGCTTTGATGTAATTTTAACTGAAGTATTTTAATTTATTCATTCAGCCAGCATTTGTTATTCCATTTATTCAACATATATTTGTTGGTACTATGAACAGGTTTAGGCACTACTGTATGTATTACGAATACAATGAGAAACAAAGATGGACAAAGTTTCTGATCTCATGGAACTTGAAAAAACACAATAAATATACAAATAAAATAATAGGTAATGATAGATGTAGGTAATAACAGATGCTATTAAGAACACTAACTGATGTGGGGTAGAGTGGTTAAGGGGGGTAGTGTATAGGGGCATGGCTCCCTAACATGAGCAGAGCACAAGGCCAAGTCCCCTGGAAGATGTGAATCTAAAATAGCACCTGAGATCTGGGCTTTGGAAAAGATCCAATCTCAACTCTGCCCAGAGGCAGATTTACCAGGAACTAACACTAAGGCATTCATCTATCTTCTTTTGAAAGCTTCTGTTCACATCTTTGCCCACTCTTTTACCATAGATATTGGTCTAGGCAAGGAATTTATGACTAACACCCCAATGGCAATTTCTGAAACAACAAAAATAAATAAATAAATAAATGAGAGTTGATTAAATTTAGAAACTTCTGCACAGCCAAGGAAATAATCAACAAAGCAAATAGATAACCTACAGAATGGGAGAAAATATTCAGAAACTGTGTATCTAATAAAGGGCTAATATCCAGCATCTGCAAAGAACTCAAGCAAACCATCAAGAAAAAAACCAAACAACCCTATATACTTTTCCTTTTTAAATGAAAGAGTTCAGTAAATGGTAGCTATTACTAATATATAGGGAAGTTTGGATTAATAACCTAGTAGTATGACATGGTTTGTTTCTAGGAACATTGTGTTTTCCTCATACATACACAGGTTCCTCTTGGCATGGTAACTTCTGATCCTCTGATTCTGTGATTAATGCAGAAATAGGCAAGATCAATGTCAAAGTTGCAAGTATGATGGTGAACTGACTTCATAAGTGCTTAGTACAGTATTGAATGTTGAGCAGACTGATGGAAACAAATGTGTTCATAATTATTCAGGTCATCCAGGATTTTCCTATATCATGGGAGAATAGCACAAAGTAGCATACATTGGGGCTTCCTATGGGACAGTTACGAATATGAGGACATCAGTGTGGGCTGCAAACATCGGCAAAGTTTCAGAGGACACGTGATGAAAATTTGACCCTGATAATGGGGTAGATTTGGACAGGTGGACCAGATGACTCAACATTCAAAATGTCAGAGGAGAAATGTTCTGGAAGAGTAGAAATCTGAGTGTAAGAGGTTGGGTGGGGGAAGACATGGAGGTCCTTAAGAAGAGCCTTAAAGAAGCTTTGAGAAATCATTTAAAAGCCTGTAAACAGTAACACACAGTTTGACATTTCATTTAAATAAAAAACTGAATTTGTTTTGAAAAAATAATTAAAATTTTATCTCTGTTACTAGTTCACTTCATATTGCAGCTGGCTAAACCTTTGGTCTTAAAGCCACAAAGAAGAGAAAGCATTTGTCTTACCTTGGCAACACATCTGTGGGTCACAAGTCTAAGAAGTGATTCAGTCAGTCATGACTTGCCCAGACAATTAAGACAGGGGCTGACTCATTAATGACCTGTTTTATTAATAATGGTTATTCAGCTAGCAGAAAGGGAATACTTTCCAGATGATGGGGCGTCTAGAAACCAGCTTTAATGAGTGGTGGGTAGCTCTGAATGTTGGGGCAAGTGCCCATGGGAGTAGGATAGCCACCACACTCTTGGTTGCAGACAATAGATACTGCACCTAGACACATGCCTAGTATGGCTAGATAGGGGAATGTGAAGCTTTGATAGTAAAGTGGAGGACATTTAAAACATTTAATATTTAATGAAGAACATTTTATTAAGAAGAATGTTTTACATGACTACTCTATTTAGGCAATTTGAGTCAATGCCCTACTGCCCAACACAAGGGGCAGCCTTGAGGCTTCTTGTCATTATTTAACCCCTCTTTGAAGAATGGACAAATAGCACAGTGGTTACAGTGCCAGCCACATACACTGAGAGTGGCAGGTTTAATTCGGCCTGGGCCCTCTAAACAACTGCAATTAAAAAAACGCTGGGCTTTGTGGCAAGTGCCTGTAGTCCCAGCCCTTGGGAGGCTGAGGCAAGAGAATTGCTTAAGCCCAAGAGTTTGAGATTGTTGTGACGCTACAGCACTCTACTGAGGGTGACATAGTGAGACTGTCTCCAAAAAAAAAGAAAAAGAATGCACAATTAGAGGACAGCAGGACAGATAATACAAACAACCTTCTGGCTGAGGGGCAAGGACTACGTAGGGGTCAAAGTTCAGGAAAGGCCAATAGGTGAAGAGTGTCAAATCAGATGTCCAGCCAGGCCACACTGAGCTTTGTGTTTCTGTAGGGGTAAACTGGTCTCTGTAAATCACTTTATTCTGAACATTTATGTATTGTTTTATATTGGCTAACAAAAATGGCTGTTAGATATGTTTAACACTTGGAGTTTCAGTCATAGAAATGTTAGCAAGATGCATGAGATCGTTAAGTTATTCTCTTGAGATTTAAAAATTTTTCATTCCCTGGTCTTTTCTCTCCTCTCCTTTCCTTCCTTCTCTTCCTTTCTGTCTCTCCTCCCTCCTCTCTCTAATAAGTATAGTACTACATAAAATCACTGGACCTTTAAAATCTGTATATGTCATTTTTATATGGGTAACTCTATATATCGAAAGTAGTTAAGTTAAAATGTCATGATAATTTTTGAATACAGGTGCTAAAAGAAAAACTTCAGACAAATTAAATTTAATAGAGTTTAATTGAGCAAAGAATGATTCATGAATTGGGCAGCTCCCCAGACCCAGAACCAATTTAGAGAAACTCCAGGACTCAGGACTGATACATGGTTGTATAACATTTATGGACAGAAAAAGGAAAGTGGTGTACAGAAAATGGAAATGGGGTGCAGAAACAGCTGGATTGGTTATGGCTGAACATTTGCTTTATCTGGACACAGTTTGATTGACCAAATGATGACTGCTGTGATTGGCTGAAACTTAGGTATGTATTACAGAATAATACTCCTAAGTCAGGTTTTCGGTTTATTTACATCTAAGTTACATTGCAGTTGTGTGTAAGGACTCAAGTATGTGAGTACAGAGGCTTTCTCAGGCCAAATTTAATTTGATTTTATAATTCCCCTCTTTTGGTCAACCTCTCAATTTTGAGCATTGAGGTTACTCTTGGTCATTGTTATAAAAGGAATTATTTGGTTCCATTTGTAATTTACAGTTCACAATATCACATTATTCAAATAATTCTTTATGTTATTGCTGATTTAGTAAAAGTAAGACCTTTCAATGCTCAGTGGATATCTGCATACAAACATTTAAGGCACAGGTCACGACCCCTTTGGGAGTCAAATGGCCCTTTCACAGGGGTCGCCTAAGACCATCCTGCATATCAGATATTTACATTACAATTCATAACAGTAGCAAAATTACAGTTATGAAGTAGCAACAAAAATAATTTTATGGTTGGGAGTCACCACAACATGAGGAACTGTATTAAAGGGTGGGAGCATTAGGAAGGTTGAGAACCACTGATTTAAGGCTTGAGAGGATACAGCACACAGGGGAGCGATTATGATAACTATCAAGAGGATGATACCAAAAGACCAAGGTGTATTTCTTAATAAGAGTCCTGAATGAACCAAACCAAGTCAAGTCAAAGTTTAGGCAATATAGACAGCCCAACAGTGTCTGAGATTAATTTGCCATAGTCCTTGTTTGCTGTGTGATGGGACCATAGTTTGCTATAAAATGGCCTGATTTAAAGAGGTGTCTATTTTTGTTGTCAGCTTGGTAACACAAGTCATAATAACCTGGAGACTCATTAGAAGAAACAAAGATTAGGAAACCCTGGAAAACCCAAGCTTGTCATCCACCATTAGAATGTCTGCAAACCAGCTGTTAGTTGCTCTTGTAAATACACCCTGTGTTTCTCTTGAGAAATTTCCTGAATGTTTGGTGGCATTGCCTAACAAAACAGCAGTACCAGTCACCTTTTAAATTAAGGAGAGAAAAGTACAATATTCAGGCAAAAAGAAGATCTAAGCTGTGTGACTTTTTTTTTTTTGAGACACAGTCTTACTATGTCTGTTGCCCTCTGTAGAGTGTGGTGGCGTCACAGCTCACAGCAACCTCAAACCCTTGGGCTTAAGTGATTCTCTTGCTCAGCCTCCCAAGTTACTGGGACTACAGGTGCCCACCACAACGCCTGGCTATTTTTGTTGTTGTTGTTGTTGTTGTTATTGTTGTTTTGGCAGGCCTGGGCCGGGTTTGAACCTGCCAGCCCTAGTGTATGTGGTCGGCACCCTAGTTGCTAAGCTACAGGCCCTGAGCCTGTGTGATGTTTTATTAAGTGTTTTTGTTGAACCCCTATTGTAGCAGGAAACCGATGCAGACAGAAGACTCCAGGCACCAGTTGATTAGAGGAAACAGGTTTATTTGGCCAGGGGTACTTGGAACACCAGTGTGTTTCCCAAAACCGAGCCCCCCGACTCAATCTCTTGCCTCTCTTTTATCCACTTTTCAGGGCAGGAGTGCACGTGAGAATCATAAAACAGAGAGAGACATGACATCATCCTCAAGGTCCCGGGCTCAAGGGGGAAGGTCAGATTCGCCTGTGTCCCTGATCCCTGAGACCAGTCAGACCACCTGCCCTCAAAAGCAACAGAAACCCAAGGAAGTTATTAGGTAACAATCTAGGCCCCACGTATGTCAAGGAAGAAACATACAGACAACAGAAATGCCTTTGGCTTGGCTGAGGCCTACACAGGGCGGCTAGGACAGATTCTTTTAGTTCTGCTTTTACTTTCTTGCCCCTCTATGTTATCATTCATCTTCAGAGAGTGCTTCTACTCAGTCTGATTGGATACAAAATCCAGGATTTTCCCCAATTTATAGGTTACCTTCAAATTCCATACACTTGGTACCCTACACTGCCAAGAGTGAGCTCCCAGAACGCCAGTGGAATCTCTCCTCAGTGGAAACTAGCTTATCTTCATCTGTTTCAAGGTTGGTGCTAATTTTGGTTATTGACCATTTTGACCTCTGAGTGTAGGTGCTATTATGGGGACTTTCGGAGGGAGAATGAGCCACCCAAATAGCAAGATCTGAACTTGAGAGGCGGGAGAATAGAATAAGCAGATTCTCTGCAGACCCAGTCTAGGCCCTCGGAGGTTGTTATCCAACTCTTATCCAGGACCACCTAATTGTGTTTGAGCAAGGGTCAGTTAAATTTGTTCACCCATAAATCTGCTTAGCTAGCTCTTAAGCATGGTATGGTTAGAAATTTACTTTATAGTATGCTATATAGCATGTAACCAAATTTAGTGAAAAGGACCCTAACTGGATTTAATTCAGTGATATTATACACATACAATTATTTTTACTCACATAGGTAATTCCTGGTCTTAAATGCACAATGCCTAAAAGCATAATATACCTTTTGCAGGTGTCACTCAGACAGCTGTTCTGTATTTGGTAATGATCAGGTTATTAACTGGAAAGGTTAGAGCAGTGTTTGTAGTCCATGTAAGAAAGAAAGTAATAATGATGTTTAAAATACTAGAACAGCTTTCCACACTTCCTTTGGTGTTTTAGGGTGACTCTCGTTGGGTACACAGAGAAGCATTCATGGAATTGTTTCCTGATATTTTGGGCATTAGTACACAAACCCAACAATTGTTCTGGTTTTGTGGCTAGAGTGTAAACTATAGCTAAAGCCATCTACTGATTATGGTACTAAGGATTTTCCCATTAAAAAAGGGAAAGGATTGTGGTATATGTACACCATGGAATACCATGCAGCCTTAAAAAAGATGGAGACTTCACATCTTTTATGTTTACCTAGATGGAGCTGGAATATAATCTTCTTATAAGTATCTCAAGAATGGAAAAAAAAGTGTCCAATGTACTCAATACTATTATGAAATCAATATATAACCACCTACTATAACTATAGTCCAGAAAGTAGAAGGGAAGAGGAGTGAGAGGGGAGGGGAGATATGGGAGGAGGGAAGGTATTTGGGGGGACC
>CAUYQV010085708.1:0-10947 GCA_963574575.1 Galagoides demidoff
ACTGCTGGTGGGAATGCAAACTAATATGTTCCTTTTGGAAAAACATCTGGAGAACACTTAGAGAACTAAAAATAGACCTGCCATTTGATCCTGTAATTCCTCTACTACATATATATGCAGAAGACCAAAAATCACATTATAACAAAGATATTTGTACCAGAATGTTTATTGCAGCCCAATTCATAATTGCTAAGTCGTGGAAGAAGCCCAAGTGCCCATCAACCCACGAATGGATCAATAAATTGTGGTATATGTACACCATGGAATATTATGCAGCTTTAAAGAAAGATGGAGACTTTAGTTTACATGGATGGAGCTGGAACATGTTCTTCTTAGCAAAGTATCTCAAGAATGGAAGAAAAAGTATCCAATGTACTCAGTCTTACTATGAAAGCTATAACCCAGTTATATAGCCCAAGAAGAAGGGGAGAGGGAGGGGAGGGGAGGGGGGAGGATGGATGGAGGGAGAGTAATTGGTGGGACCATACCTATGGTGCATCTTACAAGGGTACATGTGAAATTTACTATGTGTAGAACATAAATGTCTTAACACAGTAACTAAGAAAATGCTGTGAAGGCTATGTTAACCAGTTTGATGAAAACATTTCAAATTGTATGTAAAATCAGCACATTGTAACCCATGATTGCATTAATATACAGAGCTATGATTATAAGTTATATTCTTTCTTTAAAACCCATATGGTTTTAGATACGACAAACAGGTAATAAAAGACTTGTCTAAGAAATATCAAGTTCAAACTGCAAAACAGAGACAGTACAAGAGAGTTCCTTGGTAGCTTCTTTTTTTTGTTTTTGAGACAGAGCCTCAAGCTATAGCCCTAGGTAGAGTGCTGTGGCGCCACAGCTCACAGCAACCTCAAACTCCTGGGCTTAAGTGATTCTCAACACCAGGCTATTTTTTGGTTGTAGCTGTCATTGTTTGGCAGGCCTGGGTAGGATTTGAACCCGCCAGCTCTTGAGCTATAGGCACCACCCAATAGCTTCTTGATTAGATAACTATTCTGCAAATTTGAAATGAAGAAATACTTTTTGATATACTAATGCATTAAAATGTATAAAGTAATATCAATTAAAAACTGCATGCAACATTTAGGTTACTTTCCTGTAACTACTGTATGTTTCTTAAAGCACATTCAATTAATATGGAGCATGAGCCTGTTAAGCTGAATAGTATGTTGCAATGTGGTTAACATTGTGGTGAAAGCACAGATAATGAAGAGAATGCTTTACTAGATTATAGTAACATTTCAGTATGTACTCACATGCATATCACTTCCACAGATAACATTATTTCAAAAATGAATAGTCTTGGTGTGTACCTCAGAAAATAAGAAGTTAGGATAGAAAAAAACCCATAAAATAAACAATATTAATATGCAGTATGCCTTACTTTTGTTGTGGAGGGACTTGTTCCAGAAGGACTGGTTAGCTCTCTGTTGAGAGCTCCACCAAGGGAGTTTATTATTTGTTATTTATTTATTTATTTTTGAGACAGAGTCTGGCTCTGTTGCTTGGGTTAGAGTGCAGTGGTGTCATCATAGCTTGCTGCAACCTCAAACTCCTGGGTTCAAGTGATCCTCCTGCCTCAGTCCCCTCTGCTCACTCCAGTAGCTGAAGTGTGCACCACCATGCTCAGCCAATTTTTCTATTTTTTTGCACAGACAGGGTCTTGCTCTTGCTGGTCTCAAACTCCTGGCCTCAAGCATTCCTTACTCACCCAAAGTGCAAGGATTACTTATTATCTTAACAGTAACATTTGATAGGAAAGTTATCTTTTAAATGAGTATTTTTCTCAATTCATTTCTTATTTCATTTCTCTTCCTATGACAAATATTTACTTTCCTTATACGACCATAATACAAAATGTTAGGAAATTCCCCTGATGGATTTCTTGTGGCTTACAGGAGGAAATCACTGGGAACCAGTTTCAAGAGTGACATACTTGCTGATCCTTTAAATGAAAACAATGGCATATTTGTCTACATTTTAAGTAAAGAACAGAAGGTGTTTTGGTATCCAGAAATAACTTTAAGAATAACATATTAGTTAAACCCTAACAGTTCAGAGCATTTTTACAGAGATTGCTGCTACACATGACAGGGTCAATATAGCCAATTAAAAGGGCCCTAATAAATTCCTCTCCTGTTTTGTGAAGGTAAGTTTAAGAAATCCTGACTTAACCTAGAGGAATCATCTAAAATCTATTTCAATCCTAGAGTGAGGTTGCTGAATATTATTCTAAAATGAGGTTTGAGGTTTTCAGTAAATCTGGTTGTTCTGATTTCTACAACCTTTACACGACAAAATTCTGTGCTCTCTTTTGCTTTCTTTTTCTTAACATTCCTCTTCTTTTCCAATCTTCCCAATTCTATATGCCAAAAGAACAGACATTTTAGCTACCTATTCAGACCAGCTGTACAATGCTACAAGATCATTTGATCTCCACCATATTGTGATTTCATGAGATTTTCCCTAATTGTCAGTATAGTGCTGTTGGTCACATTGTGCTTTTGCATGATTTTCAAAAGAGCAGCTATGTTTAATATTGTGAAATATGGTCTGTCTCCTCCTCTCTCCATCCTCTAAGGCAATGATAAATTTCAGAGCATGCTCAGCAGAATTGGATTATATTATGCGCAGTACACATGTTCATCACCAAAACTGTACTCTCCAGAATGTATGCAAGTAGAATGAATTGCTGAGACGTCAAAATCCCAATTCCTCAGAACTGATTTTATTAGCCAATGCATACCAAACATGGGTGGTAAAGAAGTATTATTTTTGCAGTTTTCTTTCATAATTGAAGCCCTATACTATCACAGACTGTGGTTTTCCAGTCTTTTGATTAAGCTTTGCCAGCTGTGTGCCGCTGCAGCACCAAAGTAACTGCTTTGCAGCCTGTCACCTCTTCTGGCAGGCAGCCATCCTGGTCTCGGAGAGTGGGGTCAGCACCAGACTGCAGCAGCAACTCCACAATATCCAAAAACTCACAGGCAGCAGCTGAAAGGAAAATCGACAAATACAGAAACAAGTTTACCAGGAGACAGAGAAACTACTGCAGCAGGAAAGGAAGGTACAAAACAATAAGGAGTGCTGAACAGTGAGCAGTGGTACAGCAGCTGAAAGGTGATCAGGTCTGTGGGCAGAACAGCATTATATTGGATTCTCCTTTCTTTCAAAAAAGAGACAAGTCTCCTGCTGTCACCCTGGCTAGAGTGCAGTAGTGTCATCATAGCTCACAGCAACCTCAAACTCCTGGGCTCAAGTGGTCCTCCTGTTTCAGCCTCCTGAGTAGCAGACTAGAGGTTTGTGCCCCCATGCCTGGCTTTTCTGTTTTTTTTTTTTTTTTTTTGTAGGGAGAAGGTCTCACTCTTTCTTGCTCAGGTTGGTCTCCAACTCCTGGCCTGGATTTTCAAGTCTGAGGAAAATCATATTTATCTTGTTGGTTGCTGAGAAATATAAACAAGTATGTTTTTTAAATTGCAAGGCTTTTGGACTTGATTCTTTCAGTATAGGATGGAAGGAAAGAATAAAAAGTTACAGTGTTTAAGTGTTTATTTTACTTTATTACTTCTGAATAATGGTAGGTATATAGGTTAGGTGAAAAGGCTAAAAATATTATAAATGTCAAAGAAAACATTTTGTTTTTTCTTTGAAGTGGGGGTAAGAAGGTAATTAGCTGAACTATCAAATTTGTAAATGAAAAAAGCTGGCATAGTAATCAGATCATCCCTTTAACAAGACCTTTTTAAAAAAAATAATAAATTGCACCAATGGGTGTGAATGACACGTCCAGGGCATTGGACCTTATAATAAAGATGGTATGGTATTGCCTCAAGATGGACAAACAGACCAAAGAGTAGAACAGAGTACCATCTATTCTTTTGCTTATACTTGAAAACTTGATTTATGACAAAGCCGGCAATATAGATCAGTGAGGAAACAAAGATCCATTAATTAGATGGTGCTGAGACAACCGGGCTAAAGGCAAAAACAGCCATTTCACATAGGATGAAACATAAATTGCAGTAAACATACAAAAAGATCAGCAAATACATTAATAATCAGGGAAATGAAAATTAAAACCAAGAGATACCATTTCCTACCCATCAGACTGGCAAAAATCAAACACTTCCAGAATGACAAGCACTGAGTAAGACTGGAGCAAGGAAAGCACCCCCCCGCCACCCCCTCTGCTCCCTGCCTTTAGACTTCTGAGAGTGTACACTCCTGCAGTTATTTTGGACAACAATCTGGCATTACAGGTTAAGCTAAACATATAGGTACCTTTCAACCCGGCAATTCTCCCTGGAGTTATATATTCTATAGGAACTTTTGCATGTGTTCTCCAGGAGAGGTATTGGCAAGACTGTATAGTGAAACACCGTTCATAAGAGACCTCAAATGTAAATAACCCAAATACTCATTAATAGTAACACATAAAATATTGTTCACTTGTACAATAAAATGTCCTATAACACCGAAAACTAATAAATGGCTTCGCACAACATGGGTTTCCCTCTGAAACAATGTTGAGGAGAAAAAAAAAAACAAGTGAGAAGAATACATATGGTAAATTGGTAAATGAAACTAAACACTATTATTCAGACATACAAATATATAGTGAAGCTATACAGGAAATCATTAATACAAAATTTGGGGGAGTATAAGTCTCTTTGGGGCGCTAGGAAGGGCCATAATTGTAGATGCATGCGCGCGCGCGCGCACACACACACACACACACACACGGGGCTTCAAAGGTCACACACACACACACACACACGGGGCTTCAAAGGTACTGGCAACAACCTATTTTTTTTTTTTGAGACAGAGTCTCAAGCTGTTGCCCTGCCTATGATGCCATGGCATCATCATAGTTCACAGCAAACTCCAACTCTCAGGTGCAAGTGATGCTCTTGTCTTAGTTGTTTTGTCTTTTTTTTGAGATGGAGCCTCAAGCTATCCCCCTGGGTAGAGTGCCGTGGCATCACAGCTCATAGCAACCTCCAACTCCTGGGCTCAAGCGAGTCTCCTGCCTCAGCTTCCCAAGTAGCTGGGACCACAGGCGCCCGCCACAACGCCTGGCCATTTTTTGGTTGCAGCCATCGTTGTTTGGCAGGCCTGGTCTGGGGATTCGAACCCGCCACCTTAGGTGTATGTGGCTGGCGCCTTAGCCGATTGAGCCACAGGCGCCGAGCCAGTTGTTTCGTATTTTTAATAGAGATAGGGTCTTGCTCTTGCTCAGGATGGTCTTGAACTCCTGAGCTCAAGCAATCCACCCGCCTCAGCCTCCCAGAGTGCTAAGATTAAGCCACCATACCTGGTCTGCACACTCTATTTCTTAAGCTAGGTAGTGGGTTCATTTTAAAAAAATTGTATTTTAAATTTTTCATGTACATTTTATATAGGCTTCTGTAGTGTGATGATTATATGACAACAAAAAGTTTTTTTGAAAAAAGAGACAGACAGGGTATAGAGCTTGAACCCATGGTCATTTTATTGAGCATACATGGCATCAGCCCTCCAAGAATACAAGTAAGGTTCCTATTCTTGAGAATTTATTATAAATACATAAATAACTCTCATATAAAATAATAAGTACTGTGGCAGAGACACACATACTGCACAGGCCTGGGGGAAGGAGGAAACTGAGGAATCGGGGAAACACCACAGATAGGTGGTATGCAAGCTGAGCTTTGAAGGACAGAGGAGAATCTGTGAGAAGGAAGGACACTGCAGAGTGAAAGTACCAGGAACAGAGGCATAAGAGCACAGGGGATGTGGATGGAACCATCTGCTGGCTCAGGGAAGCTCTGGAGGGAGCTGAAAGTAGAGAGGCTGGTCTGAAGCCAAACTATGTAGAGCCTTGAATGCCATATTAAGACATTTGGGGGGGGTGGGCACCTGTAGCTTAGTGGTTAGGTGCTGGCCACATGCTCTGGGGTTGGTGGGCTCGAACCCAGCCTGAGCCTGATAAACAAACAAATAAACAAAAATAGCCAGGCGTTGCTATAGTCCCAGCTACTAGGGAGGCTGAGGCAAGAGGATCACTTGAACCCAAGAGTTTGAGGTTGCTGTGAGCTATGACACCTCTACCCGGGGTGATAAAGTGAGACTCTGTCTCAATTAAAAAAAAAAAAGAAGTTTGGGTTTTATCAGGTGATCTACTGACATTTATGAGGAGGGGAATGGCATTATTTGGGCTCTGTGCTAGGATGGTAATTCTGTAAGTGTGAGTTAGAAAGCCTAAAAATTTGTGGCAGGTACACTGATTAGGAAACTACAGTAATCTATGAGGGGGCTTGAAATTAGCCAGCATCTCTGCAGGAATTTAAAGAAGGATATGAATAAAAGAGACACTGAAATTCAAGAAGATATTTTATAGTAATGTGCTGGATGTGATGGAAGGACTAAGGGAAGTACAGGAATCAAAGATGACACTATGTTTCCAGTCTGGGAGACCACATACATCCTGGGGACATTACCTCTAAAGTAAGGAACCAGAGAAGGAAGAACAGGTGCGTTTTAAAGGGGACTAGAAGCAGAAAATTATGGAAGGAGAGAAATAATCTTGGTTTGGGACATAATGAATAAGTGGTGTAGGAGGTATTCATGTTGATAAATTTGGCAGGGAGGTGATTTGAATTGAATCTGAAAAAAAAATCCCTAAATCATGCCATATACATTGTGTGCATTCTCTCTCTCTCAGCAATTACTTTTTGGAAAGTTTTGTTAAATATATTTATATCATATGACCACCCCAGCCACAGAGCTATCTACCTGAGGTAGTCTCAATTACCAGAATATCAATGAAAGAAACATATGGATTAGTGAAAATTCCTAATGGTGTTCCCATCAGTAAACATACCACTGTGGCTGGGGAAAAAAAAAGTTTAAGAGGCAAAAACTCTTAATGCCAGTTATTAAATTTCTACTTGTATTTTAAATTACAATTTACACTCATCCACTTACACTGTGCCATTTAACAGATAAAAAGGATTTTTTCATTTTTTCTCCTGGTTTATTATAGTAATATTTACTTTTTAAAAAAAACGACAAATTATAACAAATAGATGGTATATGTGCTTGTGTAACTACCATCACAGTTAAGACATGGCATTTCCATCACTCCAGAGTTCCTTGCTGCCCCTTGGCAGTCAAATCCTTTATCTCCACCCAGCCCAGGGGCGCCTTGCAATCACTTATCTGATTTCCGTCCCTATAGTTTTGCCTTTTCCCAAATCATACATAGCTTCTTATAGCCTTGTGTCTGGCTTCTTTCACTTAGTTTTTGAGATTCATCCATGTTGCTTCAAGTATCAGTAGTTCTTTCCTTTTTATCGCCAAGTAGTAGTCGATTATATGACGTACACCATCATCTGGGATGCTTCCAGTTTTTGGCATTATGAATAGACATTCCAGGTGGTGCCTGTGGTTCAGTGAGTTGGGTGCTAGCCCCATATACTGAGGGTGGCAGGTTCAAACCTGACACTGGTCAAACTGCAACAAAAAAACAGCTGGGTGTTGTGGTGGGCCCCTGTAGTCCCAGCTACTCAGGAGGCTGAGGGCAAGAGAATAGCTTAAGCCCAGGAGTTGGAGGTTGCTGTGAGCTGTGACACCACAGTATTTTACTGAGGGTGACAAAGTGAGATACTGTCTCTTAAAAAAAAAAATTAATAGACATTCCATGAACACTTGGGTACAGGTCTTTGTGTGGTCTTGTTTTATGTTTTCACATCTTTCCTTTTTTTTTTTGAGACAGAGTCTCACTATGTCGCCCTGGGTAGAGTGCCGTGTTTTCACAGCTCATAGCAACTTCAAACCCTTAGGTTTAAGCCATTCTCTTGCCTCAGCTTCCCAAGTAGCTGGGACTACAGGTACCTGCCACAACGCCTGGCTATTTTTTTGCTGTAGTTGTCATTGTTGTTTAGTAGGCCCAGACTGGGTTCAAACCCGCCAGTCCCAGTGTATGTGGCTGGTGCCCTAACCACTGAGTTATGGGTGCTGAGCCATATGTTTTGACATCTTGTGGGAAAAAATCTTGAAGTGAGAGGCTGAGTCATATGGCAAGTGAATAACTTGGTAACAAACTAGCACACTTTTCCAAAGTTTGCATTCCCACCCATAAGTTATGAATTCATTGGCTTTGTATAATTGTCAGCACTAGTTATTTTTATTATAAATGTTTTAGCTATTCTAATTAGATCTGTAGTAGCTTCTCATTGTGATGCTGAATTTGTGTTTCTCTAATGCCTAATGATGAATGTCTTTCCAGGTAACTTACCTGCCAATCATCTACCTTTGGTGATTCATCTGCTCAAATCTTCTGCTCATTTGCTAATAGGGTTCTTATATAATGTGGATAGGAGTCTTTTATCAAATATATTTTTTGTAAGTATTTTTTCCCAGTCTGTGACTTGTCTTTTATTTTCTTAAATGTGTCTTTTTTGATAGTTATTTGCATTTATTTTATGTTGCATTTATTCCCATACCATAAGTTTTTTTTGTTTCTTCAGTTTCTTCTGGGATATCTTTTTCTTCTGTGCTACCTCTTCTTCTGGTTTGGGAACAATCTGTTCCTTTTTCAGTAGGGAGCATCTCAATGTGGCAGGGGGAGCTCATGGATGGGTTAATGCGACCATGGGCTCTCTAAGTTTGGCAATGTATCTTGGGTTCTTTGTTCACTTGGATATGCTCAATGATCAGGGAATCTACATCTAAACCCTTAAGTTCAGCATTACTTTCTGCATTTTTAAGCATATGCAGCAAAAATTCAGCACTCTTTTTGGGCCACTGACCCTGTGTCCAGCCCGTTTGGCCTGGGCACACCTACCAACTCCACCATTGTAACGTTGGAATGGTACACATTGTTTCTTTAAGGTGACATCCTTCAGATACTTAGTGGCTTTTCGTATATGCATACCCTTGATGGCCTGGGCAGTTTCACGTGTTTTTTTTTTTTTTTTTTTTTTTGAGACGGAGCCTCAAGCTATCCCCCTGGGTAGAGTGCCATGGCATCACAGCTCATAGCAACCTCCAACTCCTGGGCTCAAGCGAGTCTCCTGCCTCTGCCCAGCTATTTTTAGGTTGCAGCCATCATTGTTGTTTGGTGGGCCTGGGCTGGGGATTTGAACCTGCCACCTTAGGTGTATGTGGCTGGCGCCTTAGCCGATTGAGCCACAGGCGCCGAGCCTTCATGTGTGTTCTTAAAGTGAACACGAAGATTTGAGCCTCTTGACTGGCATGACTTTGTGGGGTTTTCTGGGTCAAGTGAATAGCGAACCATTTTCACAGATCACCTCAGGCCGCTTAGGGGAAGAGCTTAAATGTGTCTTTTGAAGGTTAAATTTTTAAGTTTGATGGAGTACAATTTACTTTTTTTCTTTTATGGTATGTGGTTTTTTGTTTTTTATCTAAAAAAATCTTTGCCTACTCCAAGGTCACAAATATTTCCTTCTAGTTCTATATTAATTTTAGTTTTTATATATAGGTCTAAGGTTCATTTCTAGTTAATTCTGGTACAGGGTAGAGGAAAGGGCTGTATTCATGTTTTGTTTTGCATGTGAATGTCAACTGTTCCTGCACCGTATCTGGAAAAACTATTCTTTCATCCATTGAATTATCTTGCCATCTTTGTCAAAAATCAACTGACCACCGAGGGTGCAGTGAGGTATCATCTCACTACTGCATTTCAGCTTGGGTGACAGAGCAAGATCCTGTATTTAAAAAAAAAAAAAATCAACTGACTATGACTCGGTCTATTTCTAGGTGATCTAGCATGTTCCACTAATTTATATACTTACCCTTATGCCAATACCACATTGTCTTGATTTCTATAACTTTGTAGTAAGTCCTGAGATCCTTCAACTTTGTTTTTTTTCAAAGTTGTTTTGGTTATTCTAAGTCCTTTGCTTTTCCATATAAATTTTAGAATGAGCCTGGGTATGGTGGCTCACTCCTGTAATCCTAACACTCTGACTAGCCTGAGCGAGCTGAGGGCAGTGGCTCATGCCTATAATCCTAGCACTCTGGGAGGCCCAGGCAGGTGGATTGCTTAAACTCACAGGTTAGAGACCAGATTGAGCAAGAATGAGACCCCATCTCTAAAAACAGTCAGGCTTGTGCAGCCCATAGCACAGTGGTATGGCACTGGGCACAGACATCAAGGCTGGCAGGTTCGAACCCGGCCTGGGCCAGCTAAACAACAATGACAACTGCAACAGAAAATAGCTGGGCGTTGTGGCGGGCACCTGTAGTCCCAGCTACTTGGGAGGCTGAGGCAAGAGAATCGCTTAAGCTTACAAGTTTGAGGTTGCTGTGAGCTATGATGCCATTGTACTCTACTGAGGGTGACAAAGTGAGACTCTTTGTTAAAAAAAAAAAAAAATTAGTCTGTTAATTTTTACAAAAATCCTACTAAAAGTTTGATTGGGATCACATAGATTAACAACATTGAGCCTTCTGATGCATGCACAACAATGTCTCTGTACATTTACTTAATTTTTCCCTAATTTCTGTTAGTGATGTTTAGGAGCTCTTAGCATACAAATCCTAATCCCAAAGAATTTCACATTTTTCAAGGCTACTGCAAATAGTTACAATTTTAAAATTTCTATTTCCAATTGGTTCACTGCAAATAAGTATAAAAGAAAAACAACTAATATTTCTATATTCACCTGGTTTTTTAAATTTCAACTTCTACCCTGTTGCCCCGAAAATAAGACCTACCCCCAAAATAAGCCCTAGCAGGATTTCTATGCATTTGTTAAATATAAGACCTATCCCGATAATAAGACCTAGTGATGGGCAGATATGCTGCATAGCCACTCCAGGCATTTCAAGGCAGAGAGGAAGACATCCCCTAAAAATAAGCCCTAGTGTCTTCTTGGGAAAAAATAAATATAAGACAGTGTATTATTTTCAGGG
>CAUYQV010085712.1:0-101183 GCA_963574575.1 Galagoides demidoff
AGTAGCTGGGACCACAGGCGCCCGCCACAACGCCCAGCTATTTTTTGGTTGCAGCCGTCATTGTTATTTGGTGGGCTGGGCTGGATTCGAACCTGCCACCTTAGGTGTATGTGGCTGGCGCCTTAGCCACTTGAGCCACAGGCGTCAAGCCGAATCACTACTTCTAAACGCATCTCCATTTTAAACTGGGATGTCTGATAAATAAATTCAAGTTTCCTTGGAAATCAAAGTTTACAGAGGTTAAAGTACAAGTTGTTACTAATAGCTTGCTACAAAAAAACACTCATCACGGGTCAAATTTTAACTAGTGGTACTCTGCCATCGGAAAGGTTACTAGAAGCAAATTCAATATATCTTGAAAGCCTTAATACAAGGGAAGCATTAGTGAATAATGTGGTCATTGATTTTAGCCAAGGTAAACATTTAAAAACAGAAGTCCTGTGAAGGGTAGGGGAGTGGGGAGGCTCTGTACCTCCTCCTATCTCCCTGGTCATCTTCAATGTGGGAGATGCCATGTGGCCAGTTCTAGCAGGGTTAGTCCCTTGATTCACTTTGCCAATACCTAAAAGTTATGGACATCATCCATCATACTAACTCAGTTATTCCTCTCAACCAAGATGGTACCGTGGGCCACCTGGGAGACATCGTGAAAAACACTGAGGGCCTTCCGACATGTCCTTGGCCTCCTCAGTTCTAGTTAGCAGAAATGACCATAAGCAACACCTATATAAGATTTAAGGCTCGGCACCTGTGGCTCAAGTGGCTAAGGCGCCAGCCACATACACCCAAGGTAGCGGGTTCGAATCCAGCCCGGGTCCACCAAACAACAATGACGGCTACAACCAAAAAATATAGCCGGGCGTTGTGGCAGGCGCCTATGGTCCCAGCTACTCGGGAGGCTGAGGCAGGAGACTCACTGGAGCCCAGGAGTTGGAGGATGTTGTGAGCTGTGATGCCATGGCACTCTGCCCAGGGGGACAGCTTGAGTCTCCTGTCTCAAAAAAAAAAAAAAAAAAAAGACTTAAGAAAAGACCCAAAGAGTCTCAACTATCATCATCAGCCAAAACAAAAAAAGTTGTTACTTTTTCTAAAACATGGTAATAGTGTATTACCCAGTATATGAAGGGCTTCCTTTCTTGATACTTGATGTTACAATTATACATGGAAAATTCAAACGAACTAAATGTCACCAATAAATTGCACATATAGAACATTATTTGTATTTCTTAGTAGGAATAAATCATCTAACAAATATTCAGTTCTATAAGAGAGGGGAATACAAAACAATGTCTCTACCAAGCATGATCTCAATCTAACTCAGAAAAAGATCTCTACACAAAACTATACACAAATAGAAAAAGGTCTTGCAGCGGTCCTCAACCTGTGGGTCATGATCCCTAATACCACTGGAAAATGCATCCTGCATATCAGATATTTACATTATGATTCATAACAGTAGCAAAATTACAGTTATGAAGTAGCAACGAAAATTATTTTATAAGCTCGGGGCCTGTGGCTCAATTGGCTAAGGCACCAGCCACATACACCTGAGGTGGCGGGTTCGAATCCCCAGCCTGGGCCCGCCAAACAACAATGATGGCTGCAACCAAAAAAAAAATGGCTGGGCGTTGTGGCGGGCGCCTATGGTCCCAGCTACTTGGGAGGCGGAGGCAGGAGACTCACTTGAGCCCAGGAGTTGGAGGTTGCTGTGAGCTGTGATGCCATGGCACTCTGCCTAGGGGGATAGCTTGAGGATCCATCTCAAAAAAAAAAAAAAAAAAAGAGAGAATTATTTTATAGTTGGGGGTCACCACAACATGAGGAACTATATTAAAGGGTTGCGGCATTAGCAAGGTTGAGAACCACTGGAAAGAGTGTAAGGGGTCCCAGTACTGGGTGGTAAGGAAGCTCAGATTAGGATGGTCTGGGGAATGGTGCCAGGCCATGGGGGTTGGGTAAGAAGCAGAAAGGCCTAGAATGAGGGAGAAGAGCTTTGGAAAAAGGTTGGAAAAGTGGAAAACCGATGTCAGAGAAGAAAGAAAGAAGCCAGAATGGGTCAATAAATATGAAAGCATTGAATATCAATTGCAAATTTTTTCATTTTATTCTGAGATGCAAAGTAGAGCCTTTGGAGGTCTGAGTTTATTTATTTATTTATTTTAGAGACAGAGTTTCACTCTATCACCCTTGGTAGAGTGCTGTGGCGTCACAGCTCACAGCAACCCCCAGATCTTGGGCTTAGGTGATTCTCTTGCCTCAGCCTCCCGAGTAGTTAGGACTATAGGTGCCCGCCACAATACCCGGCCATTTTTTTGTTGTTGCAATTTGGCCAGGGCCAGCACCCTACTCACTAAGCCACAGGCACTGCCCTGGAGGTCTGAGTTTAAAAAAAAAACTTGGCTCGGCACCTGTAGCTCAATGAGTAGGGAGCCAACCACATACACTGAAGGTGGCAGTTCAAGCCCAGCCTGGGCCTGCTAAACAATGACAACTGCAACCAAAAAACAGCCGGGTGTTGTGGTGGGTGCCTGTAATCCCAGCTACCTGGGAGGCCAAGGCAAGAGAATCACTTAAGCCTAAGAGTTGAAGGTTGCTGTGAACTGTGATGCCACAGCACTCTACTGAGGGCAACATAGTGAGACTCCTTCTCAAAAAAAGAAAAAAAAAAAAAGCCTATATGAAACCAATAGCTCAGAAAGATTTGACTAAGCTGTAAGGGAAATAGGCCATCCATTATAATACCAGTTAGGCTAGCAGGTTTACCTTCCTGAAGTCACAGATCTATTTTTGAGAATATAATGTAAGCTAAGGGCATCTGCCTAGGAACACACACACACACACACACACACACAAACATCGATACATGGAGTTGTGCAAAGTACTGAGACCCTTGGAAACACTTTCATAGTAATTAATGGGCCCAGGTTAGGAACCCTGGAATGAAGATATTTTTGTAGCAGACCAGAATTAGGATCTAGGAGCCTAGATAATGAAAAATAAAGAAAGTAAGGCTTTGAGAAATACGGTGTTAGAGATTTGATGAGTGTGTAAAAGTTGCAGGTGGACTGTTCACCCTAGATTTTTACAATACCGCTGGCTGTAGAAGAGACTGTTGTAATTCCCAACTTCCATTCTTCTCTATTTCTTCCTTTAAATTAATTTTTAATTAAAATTCTAACTGTATACATTTATGGGGTTCAATGTTATGATTTGATACACAATGTGGAATGCTTAAATCAAACGGATTAGCATTGCCATGACCTCACTTGTTTTTTGCAGTAAGATATCCCCCTTCCCCTCACTCCATCCTCACTCCTCCCCTCTCTATCCTTACCCCTCCCCCTCGCTAGACTATATTTGTCTTTATCATTCATATGAGTGTGTGTTTATATATCGGTTTTATAACAGTATTGAGTACACTGGATACTTTTTTCCCCATTCTTGAGATACTTTAGTAAGAAGAATGTGTTCTAACTCCATCCAGGTAAACATAAAAGATGTAGGCTCAGCGCCTGTGGCTCAATCAGCTAAGGCGCCAGCCACATACACCTAAGGTGGCGGGTTCGAATCCCCAGCCCGAGCCCGCCAAACAACAATGATGGCTGCAACCAAAAAATGGCTGCACGTTGTGGCCGGTGCCTGTGGTCCCAGCTACTTGGGAGGCGGAGGCAGGAGACTCGCTTGAGCCCAGGAGTTGGAGGTTGCTATGAGCTGTGATGCCATGGCACTCTACCCAGGGGGATAGCTTGAGGCTTCGTCTCAAAAAAAAAAAAAAGAAAAGAAAAACTGAGGCAAAGGGATGGCTTGAGCCTAAAGGTTGGAGGTTGCTGTGAGCTATGATGTCACAGCACTCTACTCAGGGTGACAGCTTGAGACTCTGTTTCAAAAATAAATAAATAAATGTTAGAATCAATACAGAATCTTTATTTGTTGGAATAATTTATTTTAGTTGTATTAATAACTGACATTGTATACAGGGAAGATACACCCACACATGCTTTTCCTGCATTTGTATTGTGGTATAATTGACACGAAATCAACTGTATACGCGTTGGGTATCTTGGCTCATGCCTGTAATCCTAGAATTCTGGGAGGCCTGAGGTGGGTGGATTGCTTGAGGTCAAGAATTCAAAACAAGTTTGCGAAAGAGTGAGGCCCAGCCTCTACTAAAAAAAAAAAAAAAAGACGGAAGCAGAACTAAAAGTTTTGTTCTGTTTACAGAACAGACAACTATAATCTCTGCTACATGGGAGGCTGAGGCAGGAGGATTGCTTAAGACCAAGAGTTTGACATTGCTGTGAGGTATGACACCATGGCACTCTATCCAGGGCAATTGAGTAACACTATTGCCTCCAAAACGTAAAACAGGAAAAATTAGAAATGATTTGATATATAGAAAAAATATTCCACAATCCACAATTTATCACCTCTCCAGGTTTTCTTTTCTTTTCCTTTTTTTTTTCCTTCTGAAGCAGGGGCTCATCTTACACAGATAACGTGCCATGGCATCAGCAGCCTAGGCCACAGCAACCTAAAATCCTGGACTCAATCAATCCTGCTACCTCAGTCTGCAAAGTATGTGAAACTAGAGGTGTGCTCCACAACCCCTAGGTTATTTTTCTATTTTTAGTATAGCTTGGGTTTCACTCTTACTGAAGCTTGGGTCCTGAATAGAAAAGCTCATGCAATCCTCTTACCACAGTCTCTCAGAGTACTAGGATTACAGATATGACCCACCATGTCCATCCATTTTTTCCCAACCTTTATCTGCAGACACATGTCTATGTAACTTCCTCTTCTTACAACAACTGGTTTTATTGGATTAGAGTTTCATCATCATGACCCCACTTAACTTTAATCATATCTTCTAAATATTGAAGCTTCCAACTCATTTCTTTCTTTCTTTCTTTCTTTCTTCTTTCTCTTTTTCTTTGAGACTGAGTCTCTCTATGTCACTGTTGGTAGAGTGCTGTGATGTCACAGCTCACAGCAACCTCAAACTCTGGGGCTCAAGGAATTCTCTTGCCTCAGCCTCCCAGGTAGCTGGGACCACAGGTGCCCACCACAGTGTCCAGGTATTTTTTGTTGTGGCCGTTGTTGTTTAGCTGTCGTGGGCCAGGTTCAAACATGGCTCCCTCAGTGTATGTAGCTGGCACTGTAACCACTGTGCTATGGGTGCTGAGCCGCAACTCACTTTTTCTTTTTTATGCTAATTACAATCTGACAATCAAAACTTTTTAATATTAGTCATGCCTTAATGTTTATCCAGCCCAGACTGAAAAGTTAACATTTACTAGCACAAAACACATGACTTGATTAATCTTGGACTATTATCTATATTTGAATTGTACAACCAACGTATTGTTAACAGACTCACAAGGGGAGTTCCATGTTCCTCTCCCCACAAATAGCCAATTACTGAGACAAGGAGAATTGCCAATGCAAAGGTGATTTATTTCAGAAGACACGTAAACTGCAAGGGGGAGGCATAGACCACTCCAATCTAGCTCTCTGATTAGCAGTACCAAGGGGTTTTCGTGGAGGTGAAAATGAATAATGCAAAAGGGGAGCAAACCCCATTACATGTGTGGGTGGAGTGCAGGGCACGTAATTGCAGAGACGAATCATGTCAGCACATATATACCATGAACAAAAAATGGTGGCCACCTCCCTCCCCAGAGTGGGACTTTTAGTATTATAATGAGCTAGGGCTTCATATTGTTCATTATTTTAACCTGTGCCCACGCTCAGTGGCTTGTGAGCACAACCTGTGCTGGTGAATCACTCATCTTGTCTTTCTCTGGACAATCAGGTAGGGTAAAGCCCTGCAGTGATCTCAGGGATACAAGGAGGTTCTCATGTTCCTGGGACAAAACTCAAAAGAATTGCATCAGTGGACAGAAAGTTACAAACTTCTGCACAGCAATTTGTCCTGAGAACTCTCTGTCCCTTCTCTCCTTTCTCTAAGGCTGCAGTTGCTGGGCTACCAGGGCTGAGATAACCCTCACTGTGTCAGTCCTGTCAAGTCAAGGCCACTTAGCTGCCTGTTTCATCATAACATGAACATTAAAAACTCCTTTGGAATATTAGGGTATGAAGACACTTGACAACTATAATAATTTTAGTTATAAAGCTGGTTACACTAACAAGGACTTGAGAATGTACAGAACCTGTGACCACTCCTAACTACTACCACTGGGTCCTCCCTGCCCTGAGCCACCATATTTGCCACAGTGATGTCTGCATCAGCCTCCTGGCTGGGCTTCTACTGATTTGTTTTTCTAAATTTACTTTATTCACTACTTATAAATTGTAGAAGACCAAGCACCAGGCTTATAGAAGCAGCCACCAGCTCTTGAATAAGGCACTGGGAGCCAGGCAATCTCCTAGCTGGCATGGAGATGTTTTGCAGCAGCCCATAAGCCTCTAGTATCGGCATGCTTTAATGAGATAAAATCCCCTCATTATAAGCAAGTGTTATACTTTGTAACCTTAGGGAAACAGGATGTAACCTTCCTAGGGCAACAGGATCTAGCATGGGGCCCCACACCTAGGGTATCAGACTTCAATAAAAGGCCAAGAGAGAGGTTTCTGGGGGGCTCTTCGTGGCGTAGGAAAGCCCCCCTCTTGCAGTCATTTGTACCTTCAATCCGTATTTCCAGCAGTTTTTATTCGCATGGTGATAGGGTGCCACAAGGGGCACCCACAATTAATGCCATCACCCCAAGTTTGAAGATGTTTGACCAAGTGTAGTTCCTCACCCTTGTAATCCTAGCACTCTGGGAGGCCAGAGTGAGCCATATTGCCTGAGCTCAGGAGTTCAAAAACAGCCTGAGCAAAAGGGAGAGATCACCTCTACCAAAAAAATAAGAAAATTAGCCAGAGTCTGGGCCCGGTGGCTCATGCCTGTCAACCCAGAACTCAGGGAGGCCAGGGCAGGTGTATTGCCTGAGCTCAAGAGTCAGAGACCAGCCTGAGCAAGAGTGAGACTCTGTATCTGAAAATGTCCAGGCCTTGTCACTAGCATCTGTAGTCCCAGCTGCTTAGGAGGCTGAGACAAGCAATTCAATAGAATTGCCTGAGCCCAGGAATTTGAGGTTGCTCTGAGCTATGACACCATGGCAGTCTACCAGGGGCACAGTGAGACTCTGTCTCAAAAAAAAAAAGAAAGAAATAAAGAAAGAAAAAAAAAAAGGTAGCCTGGTATTGTGGTAGGTGCTTATATTCCCAGGTACAGAAAAAGGTGAGTCTGAAGAATGACTTGAGTCAAAGAATTTGAGGTTGCTCTGAGCTATGATAATGCCATAGTGCTCAACCCCAGGGCTACAGCGTGAGACTCTGTCTCAACAAAAACAAAAACCCATAAAGAAATACTATTTGCAGATTATTTAATGAGTTCTGATTTATATGTAAAGACAGCCTTCTTCAAATGCTTTATTTGTTTGTCCTCTACTAGGTGTTGTCTTCTCTTTCTTATCAATCTAAGTGTTCTTTGTTATATAGTGAGGGGACAATGGCCATCAATTTCTAAAATATACTCTGCTTCTTCCTAACATTTTAAAATTTAAAGGAATGTCACTTCATAAAGGAGATCTCCTTTTTATATTTTTTTATCAATTGTCTTTCTAGTAGAGCTAAAATTTTAGCTGGAGATTGTATTTTCTTTGTCTTCTCTGAAAACTGAGTAAACTTATTATTGCCCTGTTATATGCATTATTTCAATTCTATGTATTTGTGGTTTTCAGAATAAAGTGCTTTGGAGTATCTGTGTATTCCTATGGTATTTTAATTTTATTTTCATTTCTTTTTTGAGATAGAGTCTCACTGTGTCACCCTTGGTAGAGGGCTATGGTGTCACAGCTCACAGCAACCTCAAACTCTTATGCTTAAGCAATTCTCTTGCCTCAGCCTCCCAACTAGCTGGGACTACAGGGGCCTACCCCAATGCTCAGCTATTTTTTTTTGTTGTTGTAGGTGTCATTGTTGTGTGGCAGCCCAGGTTGTGTTCGAACCTGCCATCCCCAGTGTATGTGGCTAACACCCTAGCCACTGTGCTACAGGCTCCAAGCCTTCTATAATATTTTATAAATAATCATGGTCTATGAACTTTTTTTTTTTAATGTAGACAAAGAGTCTCACTTTATTGCCCTCAGTAGAGTGCCGTGGCATCACACAGCTCACAGCAACCTCCAACTCCTGGGCCCAAGCAATTCTCTTGCCTTAGCCTCCTGAGGTGGCTGGGGCTAAATGCACCTGCAACAAGGCCTGGCTATCTTTTTGTTTCAGTTTGGCTGGGGCTGGGCTCGAACCTGCCACCCTTGGCATATGGGGCTGACACTGAGCCACAGGTGCCATCCTGGGTCTATGAACTTTTATCTGCAATAAATATCTATAATTTTGTCACTTAAAATTTCTATGCTAAATGTTGTTTTTATATAATGCCATAGGTAGACCATGTAAATTGTACGGTTGTTATAGAAATATAAAGTTAGAGTTGCAAAAATTAAGAAAAGTATTTTTATTTTACATAAAGAAATTATGTAGGCTGGCTGCAGTAGCTTATGCCTATAATCTGAGAACTCTGGGAGGCTAAAGGTGATGAACTGCATGAGCTTACAACTTCAAGCTCAGCAAGGAGACCTTGTATCTACTAAAAAGAGAAATATGTACCATGTGTATTCACAGCTAATAGGGAGGCTGAGGTAGGAGGATAGCTTGAGGCCAAGAATTTGAGGTTTCTGTGAGCACTGACACCACCACACTTTAATCAAGGTGACAGAGTAAGTCTCTCTAAAAAAAACAAAAAGAGCAAAAGTAATTATTTATTTTTATTAGGTATGATAACAGTGTTTTCCATAAGAATTTTTGAAATTATTAGATGTAGTTAGTGTGATACCTACAAACTAAATAACATGACATGTTATATTTACTTTATAACACGTGATGAGGTAACTGAAGTTGTTTTTTCCAAGTAAAGGCAAGATGATAAAAATTTTGGAATCATCTTGATTGGTAGTACTTGTGATGGGTTTTATTATATAAATATTTCCACTATTGCGCAAATGTATGCATGTCTATCAAATGAAAAATGGTATTTTGATATAACTATTGAACTCAGCTGGGTGTCCTTAGTTCAGTGGTTAGGGCACTGGCCACATACACTGGAGTTGGTAGGTTTGAACCTGGCCTAGGCCTGCTAAACAAAAATAGCTGAGTGTTGTGGTGGGCACCTGTAGTTCCAGCTACTAGGGAGGCTGAGGCAGAAGAATGCTTGAGCCCAAACATTAAAGGTTGCT
Organism: Galagoides demidoff; assembly: GCA_963574575.1. Classification (NCBI taxonomy): domain Eukaryota; kingdom Metazoa; phylum Chordata; class Mammalia; order Primates; family Galagidae; genus Galagoides; species Galagoides demidoff. The sequence goes on from CAUYQV010085712.1 coordinate 9,297, forward strand.
GTCAGGCATTGTTAAAACTCTTTTAGAACTTACAGATTTTTTAGAATTTACCTAGCAGGCCTCCCGGTCTGTACTGGAAGACCCCACCCACCCAGCATGTTAAGACCAAAGATGCCACTGAGAGAACACCAGGGACACATGTAAAAGCAAAGGAACATCTTTATTTTCAAGCATATGCTCAGGTCACACCTCTGGAAACATGAACAGCATGACTGTGCAGAGGCGACCCTGTTACAGAAGTGAAGGCAATTTTTATACATTCTAGGGGTGACAGTGACTGGGTGATTGGTTCATTTTGGGTCTGGTTGGGGATTTGTTATTAAGTCAATCCGGTCAGGGATTGGTTGGAACTCAGTCCCAGACAGGATTGGTTGGGGCTGAGGCTCCTTTTCACAGAAAGGCTGTGGCTCGGCATTTTCTAGGAAGGGTCTCATATCTGTTTCTGATAAGGGGCGCCCCACCTGGGTTGGATGTCCCCTCCCTGGGTGATTCTGCTTGTGGTTTTTCTCTGTATTGGGCCCGGGGCTCAGTGTAGGGCCTACTTACAAAATGGAGTCTCTGCTATCTCTTCAGTATGATGCCAGGGTGCACTATAGGGGTCAACAAAGTGAGAATGTCTCAAGAGAAAAGAAAACTGTGTAACATATTGTTCATCATCCCTTTTTCATTAAAAACTTTATTCTTGGAGGGATTCTGGGAAGATGGCCAACTGGTAGCAACCTTCGTCAGAGGCTCCTGAGCAAAGGAAGAAAAACTTGACAGAACCAGACTTTAGGAAGCCAAAGATGGGGAGCTGAGCCAAGAAAGAAGTTCAGCAAGCCAAAATACAGGTACAAAGCCTATTGACTAGAGGACAGGAGACCCCTCCCCCAAGCAGGAGGCCTGCCACAGTCTGTGAACCAGCAGGGAACAAAAGACCTCTCATTTTACTTCGCTGGAGAGAGCCACTAAACCTCAGGTCTCCTTTTCCAGGGAGGCCCCACTTATGAACCTAGACACTATCCTGCCAGGCATAAAATTGAACAGATATTTTTCCCAACAAGTCCAAACTCCCAGTCCACCCTTTCCCCCTCTCATGGCAGTCTGAAGTTCTGCCCCCTACAGAGCACAGAGTGTTTGGTTTTGTCCTGAGAGACCTGGGCATAGTGTGGACCGCCAACCACCAGAATGAAATCTGTGACTAACAGGGAAGAAAGAGGGTGTGGGAAGAAAGGGGCACTCGGTGGGAGTATGAGCAGTCCCCTGGTTATGACTATGCCCGGCCAGTGGTAGTGTTGACCCTTGGATTGAGCTGTGTCTGGCCGGACAGGGTGCAGAAGCCCTGGCTCTGACAGCACCCACAGTATGAGAGTGGTTGCCTCATGTGGCAGATAGGGCTGGGTCCGCTGGGCCTGCAGCAGAGGCCTAATAGGCGTGGACTGCAACCTGAAAGCAAGGGCGTGTTCTCCTGATTCCATCAGAACCCTTGAGCAGTGGCTTACTGGGTGTGAACCAAGCCCTAAGGGCTAGGGTGAACTCCAGTGCCTCCAGTGGGCTGTTGAGCAGAGGCTAAACAGGTGAGGACTGAGATCTGTGGACAGAGTGTGGTACCTTGACTCTAACAGAGCCTGCAAACAGAGGCTTGCCAGGCAGTGAACTGAGTCTGGCAGGCGGGGCATGTTCCCCTGACTCCAATTGGTCCGGCAAGCAGAGGCTAGCTGTGTATGGACTGAGATCAGAAGGTAGGCCTGGTGCCCTGACTCCAACACAGCCTGCAAACAGTGCCTCACCAGGCAGTGGACTGATACTGGCAAGTGGGGGCATGGTCCCCTGACTCCAACTGGATTGGCAGGCACAACTCCAGACCCTACTCCAGAGGCTAGTTGTGTGTGGACTGAGACTAGTGGGTGGGGGCATTACCCCTGGCTCCAGCTGGGCTGGGTTTGCAGTGCCAAAGACAATTTGGTTGGAACCTGTGTCTGGGGCTGTCTCCTCTGGTACATTCTGAGGTCAACCTTTGAAGTTCTGTAAGGGAAAAAGAGCTAAAGGGTGGGGACTGGGTGCCGCTGCTGTTTGTATATTTTCACAGTCAAGATTTAAACCTAATAGGGTGGTTTCTTAGGATAGAAGAGAGGTTGGCTGATGTTGAAACAGATCTAGCCTGTACCATCTCATCAAGTAGGTACTTAGAGTCTCCAGCCAAAACTCTGAAAGGGGCCTTTGTAAGGTTGTAGGAGATAAGCCACAATTACCAAGCCTAGAGCTTTGGTTAGGGGCTATCTCTACTACCTGGGAACCGAAATTCAATCACTCTACCAGTTCTGATAACCAAACAGTAGAAAATAAACATGGTATGGACCCAACAGAAGAACTCTGGCAACATGAATAACCAGAGTAGATCAACCTCCCCAAGAAATGACGAAGGAGATACAACTGAAGATGCCATGCATAGACAAATAGCAGCAATGTCAGAAACTGAATTCAGAATATGGATTGCCAATAAGATAAATAGAATGGAAGAAAAGATGAAAATTGAATTCCAAAGAGTACTTCAAGATGAATTCAAAGATCAAGTCACCAAAGATACGGACATAATGAGAAAAGAGATAGCAGAGCTCAAGGAAATGAAAAAGTTAGTTGAGGAGCTCCAAAATACAGTAGAATCCCTCACTAATAGAGTTGACCAGGCAGAAGAAAGGACCTCTGAAACTGAAACTGAGGACAAAGCTTTTGAACATTCCCAAACACTCAACAAAGTGGACAAATGGAGAGCAAAAATAGATTGTTCCCTGAGAGAGTTGTGGGATCATTCCAGAAGATGAAACATTCGTCTTATAGGAATTCCCCAAAAAGAAGATGGTCCTAAAGGTACAGATGCTCTACTCCAAGAGATTTTGGAGGAGAATTTCCCAAACGTTGCAAGAGATTCAGAACTTCAGGTAGCAGACAGTTTCAGAACTACAGCAAGACTCATTCCAAATAAAACATCTTCTAGACACATTGTGATTAACTTTCCCAAAGTTAAGATGAAGGAGAAAATTCTGCAAGCAGCCAGACGTAAAAAAGGCATCACCTACAAAGATAGAAATATCAGAATAACTACAGATCTCTCAGCCAAAATATTTCAAGCCAGAAGAAGATGGTCATCAACCTTCAATCTCTTAAAACAAAGCAACTTCCATCCCAGGATCCTCTATCCAGCTAAACTGAGTTTCATTTACGATGGGGAAATCAAATACTTTAACAACATAGACATGTTGAAGAATTTTGCCATAACTAAACCAGCTGTCCCGGATATTCTCAGACCCATCCTCCACAACAACCAGCACAATGCTCTACCTCCAAACTCACCCAGAAATTTTTTGAACACAATCCAACACTGGATATCCAAAAATTATGACACCCAAAACACAACCAGGCTTATCAATTCTCTCAATTAATGTGAATGGTTTAAATTGTCCTCTAAAGAGGCGTAGCCTGGCTGACTAGATACGTTAACTCAGACCGGATTTCTGCTGTATACAAGAATCTCACTTTACCTTAAAAGATAAAAATAGACTCAGGGTGAAGGGATCATCTTGTATAATACAGGCAAATGGAAACCAGAAAAGAGCAGGGGTTGCAATTTTAGTAGCAGATACAATTGGCTTTAAACCAACAAAGATAAAGAAAGATAAGGAAGGTCATTACAGATTTGTCAAGGGAAACACTTCACATGAAGAGATTTTGATAATGAACATTTATGTACCCTACCAGAATACTCCTCAATTCATAAAGAAGACCCTACCGTATATGAACAACTTGATATCTTCCTGCACTATAATAATTATAGATTTTAACACTCTTTCAACAGTTTTGGATAGACCCTCTGAGAAGAAACTAAACAAAGAAGTATTAGACTTAAACCTGACCCTAGAACAAATGGACTTTACAGAACTCTACAGAACATTTCACCCTAATAATACTGAATGTACATTCTTCTCCTCAGCCCACGGGTCATCCTCTAAAATAGACCATATCCTAGGACACAAGTCTAACCTCAGCAAATTTAAAAGCATAGAAATTATTCCTTGTATCTTCTTGGACCACCATGGAATAAAAGTTGAACTCAACAGCAATGGGAATCTTCATACTCGACACAGTCACGGAAGCTAAATAATCTTAGGCTGACTGATAGCTGGGTTAAAGATGAGATTAAGAAGGAAATCACCAAATTTTGGGAACTAAATGAAAATGAAGACACAAATTACCAAAACCTGTGGGATACTGCAAAGGCCGTCCTAAGAGGGAAATTTATAGCATTGGAAGCCTTCATCAAGAAAACAGAAAGAGAAGAAACCAACAACTTAATAGATCATCTCAGGCAACTGGAAAAGTAAGAACAATCCAACCCCAAACCCAGCAGAAGAAAAGAAATAACCAGAATTAGGGGACAATTAAATGAAATTGAAAACAAAAGGATCATTCAGAAGATCAACAAAAAAAAGTTGGTTTTTTGAAAAAATTAACAAAATTGATAAACCTTTGTCCAACCTAACCAGAAATAGAAAAGTAAAATCTCTAATATTGTCTATCAGAAACAATAAAGGAGAAATAACAACAGACACTTCAGAAATTCAAAAAATCCTCAATGATTACTACAAAAATCTCTGCTCCCAGAAACATGAAAATCTGGAGGAAATGGACAAATATCTGGAAGCATGCCACCTTCCTAGACTCAACCAGAAAGAATTAGAAATCTTAAATAGACCTATATCAATCACTGAAATAGCATCATCAATATGAAATCTCCCTACAAAGAAAAGTCCAGGACCAGATGGCTTCACATCCAAATTCTATCAAACCTTTCAAGAGGAACTAGTACCTATATTATAAATGTTTTCCAAAGCATAGAAAAAGAAGAAATACTTCCCAACACATTCTATGAAGTAAATATCACTCTGATACCCAAACCTGGAGAGGATCCAACAAAGAAAGAAAATTATAGACCAAAATCATTAATGAATATTGATGCAAAAATATTTAATAAGATCTTAGCAAACAGGATTCAACAATACATCAAAAAAATTATACACCATGATCAAGTAGGTTTTATTCCAGGGTTACAGGGTTGGTTCAACATATGCAAATCTATAAGTATAATACATCACATCAATAAAAGAAAAACAAAGACCATATGATTCTCTCAATTGACGCAGAAAAAGCCTTTGATAATATTCAGCATCCTTTCATGATCAGAATTCTTAAGAAAATAGGCAAAGAAGGGACATTTCTTAAACTGATAGAGGCCATCTACAGCAAACCGACAGCCATTATTTTATTGAACGATGTAAAATTTAAAACATTTCCTCTCAGATCAGGAATGAGGGAAGGATGCCCACTGTTTCCACTGCTATTTAACACAGTCATGGAAGTCTTAGGTATCACAATCAGGCAAGAGAAGGCGATCAAGAGTATCCAAATAGAGGAGATTAAACTCTCACTCTTTGCTGATAACATGATCCTATACCTGGAAAATCCCAGGGACTCAACTTCAAAACTCTTACAAGTGATCAAGGAATACAGCAGTGTCTCAGGATACAAAATCAATACTTACAAGTCAGTAGCTTTTATATATACCAACAATAGTCAAGCTGAAAAAAGTTAAGGATTCCTTTTACAATAGTGCCAAAGAAGAAGAAATATCTGGGAATTTACCTAACAAAGGATGTGAAAGATCTCTATAAGGAGAACTATGAAACTCTGACAAAAGAAATAGCTGAAGATGTTAACAAATGGAAAAACATACCATGTTCATGCTGGGAAGAATCAACATCGTTAAAATGTCCATAGTACCCAAAGCAATCTACAGATTTAATGCAATCCCTATTAAAGCACCACTGTCATACTTCAAAGAACTTGAAAAAATAGTACTTCATTTTATATGGAATCAGAAAAAACCTTGAATAGCAAAAACATTACTCAGAAATAAGAACAAATCAGGAGGTAATACATTACCAGACTTCAGGCTATACTATAAATCTATAGTGATCAAAACAGCATGGTACTGGCACAAAAACAGAGTGGTAGATTTATGGAACAGAATAGAGAACAAAGAGATGAACCCAGCTACTTATTTGTCATTTGATCTTTGACAAGCCTATCAAAAATATTCAGTGGGGAAAAGATTCCCTATTTAACAAATGGTGCTAGATGAACTGGCTGGCAACCTGTAGAAGACTGAAACTGGACCCCCACCTTTCACTATTAACAAAAATTGATTCTTACTGGATAAAATGTTTAAACTTAAGACATGAAACTATAAAAATACTAGAAGAGGGTACAGGGAAAACACTTGAAGAAATTGGCCTAGGAGAATATTTTATGAGGAGGACCCACCCAGGCAATTGAAGCAACACCAAAAATACATTACTGGGATCTGATCAAACTAAAAAGCTTTTGCACAGCCAAGAGCATAGTAAGTAAAGCAAACAGACAACCTTCAGAATGGAAGAAGATTTTTGCAGGTTATGCTTCCAGCAAAGGTCTGATAATTAGAATCTACAGAGAACTCAAACTAGTCAATAAGAAAAGAACAAATAACCCCATTTCTATGTGGGTAAGAAGCTTGAACAGAAACTTCTCTGATGAAGACAGGTGCATGGCCTACAAACACATAGAAAAATGCTCATCATCCTTAATCATCAGAGAAATGCAAATCAAAACCACTTTGAGATATCTAACTCCAGTAAGATTAGCCCCCATCACAAAATCCCAAAACTACAGATGTTTGCATGGATGCAGAGAGAAGGGAATGCTTGTACACTGCTGGTGGGAATGCAAACTAATATGACCTTTTTGGAAAAAAGTTTAGAGAACACTCAGGGAACTAAAAGTAGACCTACCGTTCGATCATGCAATTCCTCTATTGAGTATATACTCAGATGATCAAAAACCATTTTACAACAAAGACATTTGCACCAGAATGTTTACGGCAGCCCAATTCATAATAGTCAAGACGGGAGTGGGGATATAGGAGGAGGGAGGGTGTTTGGGGGGACCTCACCTAATGTGCATGATGCAATGGTACATTTCAAAACTATTAAGAAATGAATATAATTGTGATGGATGTGTTACTTAGTTCAATGTAAGCATTTCACATTGTATATCAAAGCAGTACCCTGAACTCCATAAATGCATCAATGTACAAAGTTATGGTTTAATAAAAGATTATAAAAAAATATTTAAAAAAAAAACAAAAAAACCCTTGTATTTACATGCAAGATGGGAGTCTAGGGAGAAGAAGTTTAGATATAGACACTGATGGGTGAGGCTGGTGAGGTTAGGATATAGATTCTGATTGGTGGAGTGGCATGGAGGGTGAAGATGAGATGCAGATTCTCATTGGTGGCGGTGGGGAATGGGGCTGAGATGCAGATTCTAAATAGCAGTGGAGATGCAGATTTTGATTGGTGGGGCTGGCATGAGAAGGTGAGGCTGAGATGCTGCACTTCCAGCAACCTCCCAGAGAATCAGATGTTTCTAGTTTTCCTCTGGTCACATCAGGATTGCAAGAAGTTAAAAGTTTCCAGGGAAGATGGTTTTGTTTTTGTATTTTCCCTTCTTCTTATCAGCATGAAAAGTCAGCACCAAGAGCAAGGAGAAAGCATCTGTCCTGCTTCCAGAGAGCCCCAGCAGAAACTTAAAGAGCTAGTGGTGTACTGACACACACATTCTTGAAGAGGGCGCCAAAGGCTAGAAAATATTAATGTCACATTTACAAAAGTTGCAGATACTTTGGTTCTACTTTTTTTTTTTTTTTTTTTTTTTTTTTTTGAGACGGAGCCTCAAGCTGTCCTCCTGGGTAGAGTGCCATGGCATCACAGCTCATAGCAACCTCCAACTCCTGGGCTCAAGCGAGTCTCCTGCCTCAGCCTCCCAAGTAGCTGGGACCACAGGGGCCCGCCACAACGCCCGGCCATTTTTTGGTTGCAGCCATTATTGTTGGTTGGCGGGCCCGGGCTAGGGATTCGAACCCGCCACCTTAGGTGTACTTGGCTGGCGCCTTAGCCGATTGAGCCACAGGCGCCGAGCCCTACTTTTTTCTTAACTTAAATCCACAGGAGGGCAGAAGTGCAGCAGTTTGTTTCTTTTTGTCCCCCCCTCTTTGTGTTTTTATTCTTTTATCTTTCTTTTTTTATTCTTTTCCCCTCGTGTTTCTTTTTTTTCTTTCTTTTTACTCTTCTTTTTCAATTGAGGTAAAATTGACTTGATCATTTGAAATATACACTTTGGTGGCTTCACTATGTTCACAATGTTTTGCAACCATCACCTCTGTCAGGATCCAAAACATTTTTATCATTCTAATACAAGCCCCACAAATCATTATGTAGTTATACTTCACATTTCCATTTGTCCATCTCAGTCCCTGACAACCACAATTTTCTCTGTCTCTATGGGGTTACCTCCTATGATCATTTCAGATAAACAGAATCATACTGGTGTGGCTTTTCTGTCTTTGGATTTCAAACATTATACATGGGTGGCTCCTGTGGCTCAGTGGGTAGGGTGCCGGCCTCATATGCTGAGGGTAGTGGGTTCAAACCCCACCCTAGACAAACTGCAACAAAAAAGAAGCAGGGCATGGTGGTGGGCACCTGTAGTCACAGCTGCTTGGGAGGCTGAGGCAAGAGAATCACCTAAGCCCAGGAGTTGGAGGTTGCTGTGAGCTGTGACACCACAGCACTCTACCGAAGGCGATAAAGTGAGACTCTGTCTCAAAAACAAACAAACATTATATGTGAGGCAGGTTGGGCTGACTATGCCTCCAAGAACTCCCATTGCCTGACACAGGGCTCTGGACCAGGCAAGAGATGGTGCACAGCAAGAAACACCTTGGCCAGGTGACCCACATGATGCCTGGGAGACCACACTTACAGGACAGTGTTCCATTTTTTTAAGAGACTGGGTCTCATTCTGTTACCCACTCCTCCTCCTATGGCAAGCATTACCTCCTGCTTTTGTTACCATTTGCTCCACTGACCTTAGCAGCTCCTTCTAGATTGTAAAATCCAAATCTTCCTTCCTGATTCATGAAGACAAATGTGTTGAGTTTTAGGTCATATCATTGTCTGGTGAAAAAGCAAATCCCAAGACAACATAAATGAACAGGCATAATTCTTCTAATTTGGCACATGAAAGGAGACATACCCAGCTTAGCAGGAGGACACTGCCCCGGAGTGATGCAGGGCAGGGTTTGGCATTTGGATGTCCTCCACCGGCATAGAGCAAGGCACACAGGAGTCCTCAGCTCCTCTCTGAGGAATCAAATAGTATTCCACCCTCCAAGGGGGGTGAGGCAGCACTTGTCTGCAGTTGCTTTCCCAGAAAACCCTTGAGGAAAATGTCCAGAGTGTCCATCAATGAGAGGAAGAGTAGAAAGGAATGTGGCTTGGCTACTCAGTGTAGGGAAATCTGGAAAAATGTCCTAAGGTGGCCCAAGTGAGGCCTCCAGCAGGGATAGACTCCCAGGATCCCCAAGCCATAGGGCAGAAAGAAAAATTGAGGGGAAAAGCTGATCTGAATTTCTGGACAGGAGTCTTTGGGAACAATGCCAGAACTAGGCTCATTTCAACATGATCATAAAGAACTTTCCCAAAGGACCTGGGTCCAGCAGGCCAGATCTGAAGCTCTCCAGATAGCCAAGGAGCTTTATCTGAATCCCCAGCTTCTGTATCTGGCCTGGACCCTAGTCCTAGAGACCATGTTTCCTCCCTTGGGCCACGAGTGGCTCCCTGTGCTGGCATTAGAGACTATCCTTCCCCAGGTCACCTCACTTGGCCTCGGTCTCTCTCCTTGAGGCTACCAGCCTCAAAACTGCTGATCACACTCTTCAGGAAACTTTTTTTTTCTGTTGCAACTGACAGAAAAGCAGAGTTGGTGTTTTGTAGGAAAAAAGTAATAGGGGAAATCTACAGAAACTGAGGAATAGGGAGGCTTATCCCAGATTTCTAGATTCCTCTTTTCTATCCCTGTCTAGAGACAGGGTAGTTCACTTGGCTTATTCCCCACTGGAGTTGGCAGAGAACTAAACTGATTCCTTCCAAATCATCAGTATTCCCCAGGAAGGCTGCAGGGTGAGTATTTTCTCCTTTATATATTTTTTTAGAGATGGAGTTTTGCTATGTTTGCCAGGGTCTCAAATTCCCACCCTCAAATGATATCCCCACCTCAGCACCCAAGAGTTATAGTTGTGAGCTACTCTGCCTGGCTGTATTTTCTATTTCAAGAGCACTCAGAGATGTCTTTGCTTTCTGCACTCTCTCCCCATCCTCCAGAGGCAGGGAGACCCTGAGGGCTTTCCTAGAAGATGAGAACAGAATGGGACAGGAGCATTTGCCAACACAATTTTTTAATGACATACGTAAATGCAAACTCTGGGAGGTCATGAAGGGTAGAACTGCCCCAGGCCAGCAGACCTGTTACCAAACACTCTCTCAACTGAGGTTACAGTAAATGCCCAACTTGTTCAGTGCCGTGTCATGCCTATTCTTGCAAGAAGCCTTGAGGATTTGTGTCCCATCCTCTCCACTGTCAAAGTCCTCCTGAGGACAACAGAAAACAGAGAATATTAAGGGAACCCATCAATGTGGTCCTGACCTCAGATTTGCTGAGATTTCTTCACTGGCATTGTGGTGTGTCATGATGTGTTTGTGGAATTCTGGAGACAGATCATGTTCAGAGGAGCCTTATCCCAAGGGAATGAAAGCAAGAGCAGACAAGGCTTGGTGGGTCTCTGTTTCTAGGGTTAGAATGTGAGAGTGAATGACCATTTGATCTCCCAAAGTAACTGTTTCTTTGCTCCTATTAGCTACCTGGCAGTGGTTCTGGTCCTACCAAGTCTGAGGTATATCCAGTCCCAAGTGTCTCTCTAGCCATAGCACAGATAGCAAAGATCCACCATGGAGATGCCTTCATGCCCACCTGTTTTGTCACCCTGCTCTATCTCATAAAAAAACTTCCACTTTTACCTTTGTAAGTGATATTGTTGGGTCCCAGGGAAAACTTTCTCTTCACTTCTGAAGGTTTTCTCAAAGACAAGAGCTAGATTCATAGGAGAAAAGGCACCCACAAGTATTTAATCATAGTTTTATATGAGATTGGAGCTTTCAGAATGAAGACCCAAAGATACAGAGGAAATTGTCGGTTTGCTTAGGTTCAGCAAAGTATGGACAGAAATGTAGAAATATGATTGGACAAAAAGGGTATGATCTGATGTTATTAGGCTGAGGGGGGATCAATCCTGTCTGTCTGGAATCTTCTTGGCCTCTCTGAGCAGCATCCTTCTTATTAAGGAGGAGTGGGGCCCTAGCAGGTATAGGAGTCTCATCATAGAATTTCTTTTCCTTTTTTTTTTTTTTGAGACAGAGTTTTACTTTGTCATCCTCAGTAGAGTGCCATACCGTCATAGCTCACAGCAACCTCCAGATCTTGGGCTTAGGCGATTCTTTTGTCTCAGCCTCCTGAGTATCTGGGACTACAGGTGTCCACCACAACACCTAGCTATTTTTGTTGCAGTTTGGCTGGGGCTGGGTTTGAACCCACTACACTTGGCATATGGGACCAGCACCCTACTCACTGAGCCACAGGTGCTGCCCAACATCACAGAATTTCTTTATGGCCAGCTTTTAATACATTAAGGCAAGGGGAAAGATAGTGTCATATATTTAGGTTTTATGGCTGGCTTTGGGGAAAAGAGGTTCTGGTTTCTATGACCCACCTCAGAGAAGGTTTCCAATGTCAGGAGAGGATGAGACTGAGAAAAGTTTTCCTTCTGAGGTTGATCTGAGGCCTTCATTTTGAGGCACTGTTTTCTGAGTCCCAACAATGTCAAACTTACAGAGAATTTACAAGAATAATAGTGAATTTCACTAGATTCACCACTTTTTTTTTCTTTTACCATTTTGCCACATTTATTTTGATCATCTCTCTCTATCTACGAGTAGGTACATACATGTCTTCTATGCATATATCCACACCCAACTGCCTGAGTCTATGCAAGCTGCTATAACACAATAGTGTAGACTGGGTGACTTAGAAACAACAGATGGTTACTGCTCACAGAGGCAGGAAATTTAATGTCATAGTGTGGACCTCATAGTCTGGTGGGGCCTCACTTTCTTGTTCTGTCCTCACATGGTACAAGTGGCAAAGAAGTACTCTAGGGTCACTTTTTTTGAAGACATTAATCCCACTCATGATCTAATAACTTGCCAAATCTCCCCAACTCCTAACACCATCACCTTGGGAGTGAGAATTTCAACATGTGGGAAAGACCACAGCACCTTCTGTACAAATAGACATTTCCCCCCCTAACCCACTCAGAGTAGTTTGTAAACATTTCATCCTTTGACTCACGAATCTCATAACAAATATGTCCTGAGAACAAAGACACTTTCACCACAATATTCCTGACTTGTGGAATCCCTTTCAGATTTCTTCTTCAGAAGGTCCCCATTGATAATGTGGACAGTAGCTGTGCCTCTGATCCTCACTGCAGTGGGACTCATAACAGCTTTAGTCATCTGCCTCTTCTGGAAACGTAAAAGGGAAAAGAACAGGGAATCTCTGGAAGAAGAGAGAGAACAAAGAGAAGAGGAACAGAGACAGCAAGATAGCGGGGACAAGTTCCTGCCACTCTCTGGTGAGCAGGGAATTTTGACAGAGCATATCCTGCTCCCTGTCAAACCTGGAACCCTGATGCAAAGCCCTAAATTAAGCCTTCTTATGTGTGTTCTCAGATACAGTAGTGATGGAATGGTCACTGGGGACCCTAACCGTGGGACTGCTTAATTACCACCTACCCAGAGATAACCATTCATCTCTTAGTAATCTCTGGGTTATTCTTCACTACATATTCTGGGTGGGTTGGTTGGCCTCCCTGTTGGAAATAGATCTCATTTCTGATAGGTATTGGCTGAAGGACTTGGTTGTGAACCCTGAGTTAATCTGTCTGCTACTCTGTCTCTCTCTCTTCTCTGTCTTGGTCTGTCTCTGTCTGTCTCTCCCTGTCTCTGTCTATATCTGTCTCTCTCTCTTTCTCTCTCTCTCTCTCTCTCTCTCACACACACACACACACACACACACACACACACACACACACACACAAACGTCTCGCAAGCATGAGCCTGTGAAGTAGTTCAGCTTCCGGCTTGGAAGCTGCGCCAGGCTGCACCATGCACTTTGCCATACTCTGGCTTCTCCAGAATCCCTTCTCCCTGACCTCTGGCTTCATGTGTCTTGCCCACTTGGATACAGGCTGTTTGCAAGGGATTCTGGCACAGGGCATGGGAATGGTGAAGGATTCCCCAGAGACAGAGGGGGGAGCCGGATGTGTGAAAACAATGAGGGCATATGAGGTCCCCACACCCCTGAAACCTGACTCTTCCTAAGTGAGCCCATCCGTGGACCCAGACACTGCAAGTTCCAAACTCAGCCTGTCAGAGGATCAGAAGAGTGTCAGGCGGCTGTGCTTTGCCTAGGACCTGGACCCCAGCCCTGGAAGGTTCGACCAGGACCCTTGTGTCCTGGCCCATGAGCAGTTTAGCACCAAGAGGTATTGCTGGGAAGTGGAGGTTGGGGACAGGACGGTCTGGATCCTGGGTGTGTGTCTGGAGGGCATAGGTCAGAAGGGACGGATCCCCAAGTCCCCACAGCATGGGTTCTGGGCTCTAGAGCTTTATAAGAAGAGATACTGGGCTCTCTCCTACCCAAGGACCCACCAGTATGCCTCCAAGCCCCTGCACCAGGTGGGTGTTTTCCTGGACTGTGACACTGGAGAAGCTTCCTTTCACAATGTGACAGATGGGTCCCAGGTCTACAAGTTCTCTGGGCTGTCTGTCCTTCAGCCCCTAAAGCCTTTCCTCTGCTTGTGGACACATGATTCCCATCCTATGACCTTCTGCCCAGTAGTCAGAGAGATGCATGATGAGACAGGCTGGCCCCTTGGAGGCCAAAAATTGCACCCTTAGAGGCCTCTGGCCTTTCCCAGGGACTCCATTAGGGAGAAAGCAGCATTGACCTCAACTAATAGGGATACACCCCAGACAAAGCTCACATTCTCCTCACCTGAGACCAGCTTTCCAGGAGAAACACCCAGTCCCTGACATCCCCACAGGACTGTGTCTAACGGTACAACTCTGAGCCTGTTATCCATCATGTTTTCTTTTTTTTTTTTTTTTTTTTGAGACAGAGCCTCAAGCTATCTCCCTGGGTAGAGTGCAATGGCATCACAGCTCACAGCAATCTCCAACTCCTGGGCTCAAGTGAGTCTCCTGCCTCAACCTCCCAAGTAGCTGGGACCACAGGTGCCCGCCACAACACCTGGCTATTTTTTGGTTGCTGCTGTCATTGTTGTTTTGGCGGGCCAGGGCTGGATTCGAACCCGCCATCTTAGGTGTATGTGGCTGGCGCCTTAGCCGATTGAGCCACAGGCGCCGAGCCTCCATCATGTTTTCTTTTCTTTCTTTCTTTCTTTTTTTTTTTGAAACAGAGTCTTACTATGTCACCCTCGGTAGAGTACTGTGGCATCATAGCTCACAGCAACCTCAAACTCTTGGGCTTAAGTGATTCTCTTGCCTTAGCCTCCCAAGTAGCTGAAACTACAGGTGCCTGCCACAATGCTGGGCTATTTTTTTGTTGCAGTTGTTATTGTTGTTTAGCTGGCCCAGGCTGAGTTTGAACCCGCCAGCCTTGGAGCATGTGGCCGGTGCTATAACCACTGTACTACAGGTGCTAAGCTTATCCATCATGTTTTCATCATTCTCTTTGGTGAAATGAAGACATTATGTTCTGGGCTGAATTATGTCCCCCACCTCCACAAATTCACAAGTAATGAAGTTCCAACCCTGAGGCCTCAGGATATGGCTGTTTATAGATGGATCTCCTGTATGAGTTGGGGTTCTCCAGAGGAACAGAACCAAGAGAGTATCTGTGTAGATCCTATGTAAGAGGAATTTTAAAATAAATGAGAGGCTCGGCACCTGTAGCTCAGTGGTTAAGGCGCTAGCCACATATACTAAGGCTGGTGGGTTCAAACCCAGGCCAGGCATGCCAAACAACAATGACAACTACAACAAAAAAATAACTGGGCGTTGTGGCAGGCACCTGTAGTCCCAGCTACTTGGGAGGCTGAGGCAAAAGAATTGGTTAAGCCCAAGAATTTGAGGTTGCTCTGAGCTGTAACGCCATAGCACTCTACCAAGGGTGACATAGTGAGACTATCTCAAAAAAAAAAAAATTTAAAAAGAAATAAAATAAAATGTGAGAATTGGCTCACACAATTATGGAGGCCATGAAGTCCCACCATCTGCCATCTGCAAGCTGGAGAATCAGGAAAGCTGGTGGTGGATTTCCCTCTGTGTCCTACTTTTTTTTGAGATAGTGTCTTACTATGTTGCCCTTGGTAGAGTGCTGTGGTGTCACAGCTCACAGCAACCTCAAATTCTTGGGCTCAAGCTGTTCTCTTGCCTTAGCCACTCAAGTAGCTAGGACTACAGGTGCCTGCCACAACATCCAGCTATTTGGGGGGGGAGGGGCGGGGTTGTAGTTGACATTTTTGTTTGACAAGCCCAGGCTGGATTAGAACCTGCCAGCTCTGGTGTCTGTGGCTGGCACCTTAGCCACGGAGCTACAGAGTATGAGCCATGTGTCCAACTTTTTGTTCTTTTGGTTTTTTTGTTTTTGTTTTTGTTTTTGAGACAGAGAGTCACTTGGTCTCCCTCATATTGTGCTGTGGCATCATAGTTCACAAGAACCTCAAACTCCTGGGCTCAAGTGATGCTCTTGCCTCAGCCTCCTGAGTAGCTGGGACTATAGACCCCTGCCACAACAGCCAGCTGTTTTTTTAGAGATGGGGTCTTGCTCTGGCTCAGCTGGTTTCAAACTCCTGAGCTCAGGCAATCCACCTGTTTTGGCTTCCCAGAGTGCCAGGAGTAACGGGCATGAGCCACCTTGCCTGACTCCAACTTTTTGTTCTATCTGGGCCCTGAACAGATTGAATGACACTTGCCCAAATTGCTGAAGGTAGATCTTTAGTCAGTCTACTGATTCAAATGCTAATTACTTCAGGTAACACTTTCAGAGACACACCTAGTGATGATGTTTCACCAGCTTTCTGGGCATCCCTTAGCCCAGTCAAGTTGACACATGAAATTAACTAGCCCAGAGGTATCTTCCAACCTCCATTTGAGGGTGGGAGCCTGACTTTCATATATGCCCATAAGCAAGGCCAGATTGGTTTCACATAGATCAACACCCCTTTTCATTTTTTGTAATTGCTCATTCCCTGGACTCCTGTAGCCACCTACATTCCCCTTTATACTCCCTGATTCTCCCTGTGTTAATTCAAAAAAATTGTTTTTTTTTAGAGATAGGATATCACTCTGTCTTACAGGCTGGAGTACAGTGGTGCCATCATAGCTCACTGTAACCTTGAACTCCCGGGTACACTACCACATCAGGCTAATTTTAAAATTTTTTGTAGAGATTGGTCTGGCTCTGTTGTCCAGGCTGATGGCTTCAAGTAATCCTCCCAATTTAGTCTCCCAAAGTGCTAATATTACAAGTGTAAGCCACTGCATCTGGCCTCCTTCTCCCTAAAACACCCAGTCATTTCTGTACAAATCACCATTGAGTTCAATTCACATTAGACTCTTTTTCTCTGTTGAAATCATGTATTCCTGATTAAAATCTGTTTTTACTACTTAAATTAGTGCCTGGCTTTATCTTTGACAATGAAAAAATGGAATTATGCCCCATTTCCCCCTCCCATTTCACCAGACACTCATTTCAAATAATTTTCTGATTTTGTGGCCCTGGGGGAAGTTTGTGGCACTTCTTCATGTCCATATGACTTTTGTTAGGGTAAGGTAAGATTCCAAAGGAATAATGACAGCTGGCACTACCATCCTTGAAAGCAGAGATTTATCCAAGGCTCAAAGGACTGTGTCAGTGCTTGATAAAGCCACACATATCCATAAAATACTCAAGATGTGATAAGTACTGGCCTGATCCTCAAAGTTAGGCCCCTGACTTTATACATGTTTCAGCTAGTAACAGATATTGTCTGAAAAAGAGAAACCAGAGACAAATCTGTGACTGTTTTTCTGAAAAGGAAATTGGGAAAGTCAGGAAAAGAGAACAGAGAACACAGAAAGGAAAAAAAGTAGCTGGGTGTCGGGAATGGTAGCTAGCAAGGCAAAGTGGTTGTAAGGCCATTCTTGTGAGGTCCAGAAAATCTACACTTCCCTTAGATAAGGCGAATGTTCAAAGAAAAAATGGGGTGGGGGCGATGAAGGAAGCATCAATTATGTAGGTAGGTAGGTGGAAGAATGTCTGATCTTATCTTATCTCTGTTCTCCACCCACCAAGATAAACTTGTAATTCAATGTATACAATACAACATATTTCTGTTTTAAGAGCTAGACTTAGCCTGGGAGCCAAAGTTATGATTTGCATGTCCTTCTTTATGAGAAACAGCAAGGAACTTCCTTATGAATGATCTGTGGGCCTAAAACTGTGATGGTGACTTTGGGAGTAAATAATTGTTCATGGATTTTTTGTTGTTGTTGTTTTGTTGGGGGGTGGTTGATGAATGGTCACTGTTCTTTTCTTTTTTTCCTTTTTTAATTGCTCTTTTGAATTTCTACTCTTTGCTTTTGGGGGAGGGGGCTTGGGCTGGGTTTGAATCCACCACCTCCAGTATATGGGGCCAGCACCTACTCCTTTGAGAGGTGCCACCTCTACTCTTTGCTCTTCGCTTTTTACAATGGTAACCATTCTTGTGGCTGCAGTTTTTACAGCCTCAGAAGGAGGCCAAGGCTTCTCAAACTTGGCATTTATCAGCAAGTTAGGAGTCGGGGAGTTGTGTTAAGATGATACAGATGCTGATTGGGTGGTCTACGGTTGGTGAGTACTTAATACAGATTCCGATTGGTGTGAGGGCTATGGAACTGAGATGCAAATTCTGATTGGTGGAGCTGAAATACAGATTCTGATTGGTAGGGTTGGCATAGAAACACAGGGCTGAGATGAGGCATTTCCAGTGACCACCCTGGGAAGCAGATGATTCTGCTCTTCCTCTGGTTACATCAGGATGGGAGGGAATTCACAGGTACCAGGGAATATGGGAGTTTTGGGGTCTTTTTTTCCTTTTCCTATTAGCAGCATGAAAAATTAGCACCAAGAGCACAGGGGCCTCCACAGGCATCTGTAGAACCCAGGGGTAGGTGTGGGCGGAAGCCAGTCCCTCTGTGGTCCTGGAGGGCCTGTAGAATCTTATTGGAATGCTGGGGATTTTGTGTGTGTCGGTGGTGGTGGTGGGGGGGGTTGTTGTTTGTTTGTTTGTTTGAGACACTCTGACCTGGTCACCCTCAGTAGAATGCCGGGGCATCTTATCTCACAGCAACCTCAAACTCTTAGGCTGTAGCGATTCTCTTGCCTCAGCCTCCTAAACAGCCAGGACTACTGGTGCCCGCCACAACGCCCAGTTATTATTATTATTTTTTTTACGGGGTCTCGCTCTCACTCAGGCTTGTCTTGAACCCCTGAGCTCAGACAAGCCACCCGCCTCGGCCTCTCAGAGTGCTAGGATTACAGGCGCGAGCCACTGCACCCAACTCGGAATGCTGTTTTTAACTGAATAAAAAAGATGAGACTAGGTGGCGCCTGTGGCTCAAGGAGTAGGGCGTTGGCCCCATACACCGGAGGTGACGGGTTCAAACCTGGCCCAGCCAAAAACTGCAAAATAAATAAAATAAAATGATCTTTAAAAAAATATATGAAACTACAAAGGACACCAGCTTTATTGAAAAGCAGTAAGTCAACATACTTTAAAGAGAAATTTCCTATTAGAAATTATCACTTTTTTTTCTTTTTATTGAATGGTAACTGTGTACATTAATGCACTTCTGGGGTACAGCGTGGTGTTTTCACACACAATCCGAAACACTTCCATAAATTATCACTTTAATAGAAATTGGAGGTTAGTACAGTCAGATGTGCCTCTCTCTGACTGTAATAATAACTATATAATGACTGCCATAATTATGCAGTAGCAATGACAGCATCAATGATATTTTGAAATTTTGACAAACACTCTCATGCAATGTGAAAAAGATTCGCAATTTGTGTCCTATAGATGGATACCACTGTAGTTTGTTTGCCTGTATTCGAACTGTAAGGAAATAATTATACCTAATTATTGAAAATAAAGATGCAATTATTCCCCATGTGGGTTCTCTGAATCTTTGAATTAATCCAGCAGCCCTGTCTGAGAGGTGCTGTAGTGCAAATCCCACATTGGGAAACAAGGTGGGCTAGCTTGTGGATAAGGAAGACTTCCAGGACAGCAGGAGCTGTGGAGAGGCCACATCCTCAGCAAGGCTTAGAGTAGACCAGGGAGGCTGGTCTCTACTTGAAGGCCAGAGCCCCAGGGCTGGTGCAGCCCATCAGCTGTGTGGCCTGGGCTTCTCACTGCTCAGCCTTGGTGTCCCATCATAAAAATGGACCACTGCTCCTTCTGCTCTCGTGTGTAAGATGGTTGGAGGATGTGCTGGGAGCATATATAACACCTAGCCCCTGGTCCCCAGGGTAGAAACTCTCTAGAGTGAACCAACCCCTGACAGACTAAGGCTCAGTCAGAGTCACCATCAGCCTTGGCCATGTTGATGAGTCAAATAATTTCTCTGAGCTTCAATGGCCTTTTGTATAAAGTGGGTGGAGACATCATTTCAGATAGCACCCTTGAGTCCTTGGAAAGCACAACTAAAATAACATTTGCTCAAGGATTCTGAGATCCTTGGAAAGCATAACTAAAATAACATTTGCTCAAGGATTCTGAGAACAATGACTAAAATCCATGTGAAAGATTTTATTATTATTATTATCATATTATTATATAATGGATAACAAATGCAACACTAGTGCTAATGATAGTTGGGTAAAAAATTCAGGAAAAATAAAATAAGTAACTTTTAAAAGGAAATCAGATAAAACCTACCTGGGCAAGGCATTTGGAAGCTTGTAGTCATAACACAGGTCAACTGAAACCGTTCAGAAAGTTCCAGGTCTGGGCATCTACCTGCAGCTGCAGAGGGCATCCAGCTGGAGGGGAAGGACAGTGCAGGCAAAGAGTCAGGGAGGCAGAGGGGGAGGCAGGATGAGGCGTTTGAGCTATTTGCTTTTTTAAAAGCCCTTAAAAGAAAAAACAATTGAAAATGGGCAAATGGGCCGTGCCTGGGGGCTCTCACCTGTAATCTTAGCACTCTGGGACGCTGAGGCTGGTGGATTGCCTGAGCTTATGGGTTCCAGAGCAGCCTGAGCAAGAGAAAGATCCCGTCTCTAAATATAGTCAGGCATTGTTGCAGACGCCTATAGTCTCAACTACTGTTGCAGACTGTCTCAAAAAACAAAAATGGGCAAACAGACATTTCTCAAGAGAAGATATACAAATGGCCAACAATATGAGAAACTAATCACCAGGGAAATGCAAATTTAAACACAATGCGATATCAACTCACCCCACTTAAATGGCTTGCATCAAAAAGACAGAAAATAACAGATGCTGACAAGTATGCAGAAAAAAAGGGACTTTGTATACTCTGCTGGTGGGAATGTAAATTAGTACAGCCATCATACACAAAAGTATAGAAGTTGTTCATAGAACTACCGTATAATTGCTACAAAAAAAGTAGAAAAATTAACCAGGCACAGCGGTGGGCAACTATTGTCCCAGTTACTCCAGAGGTGGAGACTCAGGCTGAGGCTGAGGCTTAGGCAGGAGGATAGCTTGACCTTAAGAGTTTGAGGCTACAGTGGGTTATAATAATGCCATTGCACTTCAGCTTGGATGACAGCAGACTCTCAAGAAAAGTAAGGAAGGAAAGGAGGGAGGAAGAGGAAGGATGGAGGGGGGAGGAAAAAAAGGAAGGGAGGGAGGGAGGGAAGGAAGAGGGAATAGGGAAAGGAGGGAGAGGGAAGGAGGGAGGGAAGAGAAGAGGAAGGGAGAAAAGGAGGGAGAAATGGGAAGAGGGAGGGAAGGAAGAAAGGACAAGTAAGAAAAGAAGGAAAGAAATAAAAAATAAAGAAAATGTGATACATACACATAATGGATTATTATTTAGCCATAAAGAAAATAAAATCTTATTCTCAGCAACATGACTGGAACTGGAGGACATTACATTAAGTGAAATAAGCTGGACATAGAATGTTAAACACCACATGTTCTCACTCATACATGGAAGCTTAAAATCATGTACCAAGTGGGGAGGGGGTCAGGAACTGATCCCACAGAAGTGATTTTCGCACATATGGGTAAGCAGGACAAGTGACCATGCAGAAGCAAACCGTTGGTGGGGTCAGTCGGCCCTTCTACCCTGTGTTGTCATGTGACCTTTTTTTTTTTTTTTTTTTTTTGGTCTACAACTGTTTAAATGTTGTTTTCATGGAGGTAAAAAGCAGACTGGGGAAACTAGAGGCTGGGTGGAGATGGGAAGGGGAGAGTGAAGGGCTAGGGATAGATTTGTTAAAGAACACAAAAGGACAGCTAGATAGAAGTAAGTTCTGTGTTCTGTGGCACTCTAGGGTGAGTATAGTTAACAATAACATATAGTTTCAAAAAGTTAGAAGGAGGATATTGAATGTTCCCAACACACATAAAAAAATGACAAATGCTTGAGACGATGGGTATGTTAATTACCCTGATCTGATCACTATACATTATATGTATCAAAACATCACCATGTACTCCTAATTAAGTGCAATTACTATGTTTATTGAAAAATAAAGAAAATAAAATCCACAAAGAAAGGAGCCTATCAGAAAACATCACTGTGTACCTCATAAATATGTACAATTACATGCCAGTTAAAAATAAAATAAAATAAAAATTTTTTTTCTTTTTGAGACAGAGCCTCAAGCTGTCGCCCTGGGTAGAGTGCTGTGGCATCACAACTCAGAGTAACCTCCAACTCCTGGGCTCAGGCGAGTCTCCTGCCTCAGCCTCCCAAGTAGCTGGGACCGCAGGCACCCACCACAATGCCCAGCTATTTTTTGGTTGCAGCCATCATTGTTGTTTGGCAGGCCTGGGCTGGGATTTGAACTCACCCCCTTAGGTGTATGTCGCTGGCACCTTAGACACTTGAGCCAGGGGCGCCAAGCCTAAAATAAAAATTTTTAAAGAATTACAAAGCCCTCTTGTATGCAGGCTAGTTAGTTGCTCCATGTTCCTTAGCTAACCCCTGGGACTGGCTAGCACTACCTATAAAACTCTAAGCTACTGCCCAAGTTCAGACCTAGCCAAATAGGAAGATGATGCAATAGCTGGCAGATTGGCTTGATGGGAGATTGGATGTTACCTGTAATGAGGGAGGTTGACTGAACAGCAGTTTCTGTGTCCTACTAAAAACAGATGTGCCACTTTTGCAAGCACATGCACACACACACACACACAAACACACACAAATCCTAGAAGCTGGCATCTGCTTCAGCCTTCCCTTTCTCTTCCCTGGACTTTGTCTCCTCTCTTTTCCCCATGACAGGGCACTGAACCTAAAGGTCAACTTCTAAAACCCCAGATGGAGCAGCTGTGACAACTCAGATGTTGGGTCAGTTGTGCCAGACTTCATTCAGGTCACTGCCACTTTGAAGGACCAAGAGCTCTATCAAGTTAGGGTTCCTAGTTACATAGTTTACAATGCAACATGGAGAAAGGAGGCAAGTTAATGCATTGCCTCATATCCTAGATATGGGGCGGGGGGAGGGGGATTAACAGAGGAATTTGTGGGAAGGTCTATGTGAATCAGGAACATGGAGACTGGCAGAATCCAGTAATGAGCCCTCTTTTTCAGAGGCTGTGACATTATTTTGTGTTCCCAGGTTTCTTAGTTAGCACCCAACATGCTCAGCTACCTTCATTTTCAGAGCATGACTTCTGCTTAGGTAGCATTCACCCAGCAGGGAGGTGACACAGTGCATTCCTTGGATTGCAAGTAAAGCTCCACAGGGAAATTCATTTAATAATCCTGCCACAACATAACCACCCACATCCCAACACCATAGGGCAGTGATTTTCAACCAGTGTGCCATGAGAGGATATTAAGTTGTCACAAAAAATTTTAAGGTTCATTAATTAGGACTAGGTGGAGTGGCTCGCACCTGTAATCCTAGCACTCTGGGAGGCCAAGTCCAGTGAATTGCTTGATCTCAGTTCAAGAGTAAGAGTAAGGCTTGCTAAAAATAGAAAATTATTTTGGGTGCAGGACATAACTACAAGAGGGACTTTACCTAACAAATTCAAATATTGTGACTTTGTTGTTTGTACTCTCATATTAACCTGAAATTAAAAAAAAGAGAAAGAAATATCAGCCCAGCATTGTGTCAGGCACCTGCTTTCCCAGCTACTTGGGAGGCTGAGGCAAGAGGATCGCTTGAGCCCAAGAGTTGGAAGTGGCTGTGAATTATGTTGACACCACAGCACTCTATCCAGGAAGACAGGGTGAGATTCTGTCCCCTCAACCACCCCCAATCTCATTAATCAAATTATTTTTAAAAGAAGTTCAAAGCACTTCAAAGCAAAGAAGTATACTTCTAAGTTGTTTTTTTGATCTACATAATTTAAGTGTGCTTTGAGATAAGAAATGTTGAAAAACACCTCCATAGGGGAAGACAGCAAAAACTGAGGCGCCATCATGCCTTTGGTCCAGATGCAGATTACCTGCTTATGCCAACATCAGTACCTAAGTGCCAAGTCAACTATAATCTCAGGTCCCCATCTCCCCTCAGTCTTCAGGTGCACAATAGCACAGAAAGACAGGAGAGAAGAGAGGACACACAGTAGAGGATCTAAAAAGAGCTTTTGCAGCTGTAATTTTGTATGGCTTAACAACTCTGTCCCTAGCTCCCCCTTCCTCCCCCTTCCTCCCCAGCCTCAAGTATCCTCCGTTCTACCTTTTACTGGTATGAGATCACCTTTTGGGGGGTTTTGAATGAGAACATATGGTGCTTAATTTTTTTATGCCTTGTTATTTCACTTAACATATGTCCTCACGTTCCATCCATGTTGTTGAGAATGGCAGGATTTCATTTTTTAATGGCTGAACAGTTTGGGTGCCACACTTTCTTTCTTCATTTATCTGTTACGGGACTCTGGGGTTGATTCCAAACCTTGGCTGTCAATTCTTGTGTTCACCCTTGTAGGATGACTACAGTTAACAACTATGTATTATATAATTTCAAATAGCTAGAAGGATACTGGATGGTTCCAACAGAGAAATGAGAAATATCTGAGGTCAGGGATACGTAATTATCCTGATCGTTACACATTATATGTACAGAGACACCACTGTATGCCCCATAAAAATGCGCAATTATGATGTGTCAGTTTAAAAATTCATAAGGAACAGATTAAGACAAAATTCCCGAAAGCGTGAGGGGTGGTGGGAAAGATGGGAAATTGAGGCGAGTATCCCTCCTTGGCCTGGTGGCAGATCTCGGTTGCCTTAGGCTTGTCCATATGGTCTGGATATTGAGCAGGAACGCAGCCCTGAGAGACAGTCACGCGGCTTGGCAGCTTGTGGAGCTTCTTGACTTTGCAGTGGGCCAGCGGCAGGTGGCAGTAGACGATACTCGTCTTCTTGTGGCCACGTCTTTTTATTGCTGCGCGCTACGTCATCAGCTAGCTCCAGCCCAGGTAGACCACCGCGCCGATGCCCACACACTGAGTGTAGCCTACCTCGCCGAGTAGCGGGATCATCCTGTACGCCCCTTGTAACCCCCTAATCTTCAGTCGCCTACAATGCAGGCGTGTGCGGGTGCCGCGAGGAAGGCTTTTACACTACGGGAAAGTGCCGCCGGAGCTTCGGCCCCCACCAATGGGGAGAAAGTACTCTGCAGTACGGTAGCTCCATTGGCTGCTTCGTTGAGCGGTTTGACCAATCAAAAAAGACCTGAAAAGTCACCTTATTTGCATACAGCGCCTACAAGCCAAAGCTGAGAAGAGCTCAAGAGCAGCACCGTTCCTTGCGCTTGGTTCTCCTATCTCTTACGGACTTACGGGCTCCGGTGGGTCACTCAGTTGCTGCCTTTGATGCCAGAGGATTATTTTGTGACCTCTGTTGGCTGTAAGGCAGAGGAACCGGCCTTTCTGCTCACTTTCCCTCCATCATCTAAAGGTGAATAACAAGGTCTATGAAATAAACTGCAGGAAAAAAGCACAGACTTAGTATGCACACACGGGCAACGCTGGGAAAGCGAAAATGAATACCGGAAAAGCGGCGAGAGTTAGAAGGGCTGTATAGAAGAAGGGATAGAGAAGACGTAGGCAGTTCCTCTCTGGGAAGAGTAAATAGTTTTTAGGAAAGCTATATCTGGGACAATAGATGGGAAAAGTGACCATTTGTGACCAAGTTTGTCTGAGTATGGGGCACACTTCCATTCTTTCCTGTGACTATGCAAGAGTACATCTTCTTCCCTTATTGATGAAACTCCTGGGGAAAGGACTGATGACAACTGAGTTCCTTTTAAAGGATTTGTCTTTAGGCAGATAAGGGACGTTCAGAGACCCCTCTCCCTGAACTTGCTGTTTGTCAAGTATCTTCAGCTCAAAACAGTATACCAAAGAGGCATGTTTAGGGTGGCACCCTGAACTCCTTCCCTAAGAGGACTGGGGAACGGGAGTTGTTTTCTTTTCCTTTTCTTTTTCTTTTTTTTTGAGACAGAGCCTCAAGCTGTCGCTCTGGGTAGAGTGCCATGGCATCACAGCTCACAGCAACCTCCAACTCCTGGGTTCAAGTGATTCTCCTGCCTTTGCCTCCCAAGTAGCTGGGACTACAGGCGCCTGCCACAACGCCTGGCTATTTTTTGGTTGCAGCCATCATTGTTGTTTGGCAGGCCCGGGCTGGATTCGAACCCACCACCTTGGGTGTACGTGGCTGGTGCCTTAGCCTTTTGAGCCACAGGCACCGAGCCCTGTTATGTTTTCAATATGGTGCTATGCTTTCTTTTGGATACACATCCCATAGTAGGATTGCTGCATGATGATATATTTTTTTAATCTGTAGAGACTTATGTTTACAAAAATGTCTTGTAGAACATTCCCAAGGCTGTAGAGATTGGGAATGTTAGGTTGTCTTGTGAGAGTTTAATTCTGAGATTGTCGAATAGAACTGGCTGGCTAACAAGTGCCTAGCCAGTGGCTAACACAGCCCTCTTCATGGATAAAGGTTTAATAAAAGTTAGGAGTCCAAGAGATTTATATTTTTTTTTAAAAAAGGCTTCAGGGCAGGCATAGTGCTCATGCCTGTAATCCTAGTACCCTGGGAGGCTGAGGGGGGGAGGATTACTTGATGTCAGAAGTTCAAGACTAGCCTAAGCAAGAGTAAGACCCTGTTTCTACAAAGAAACATTACCTGGGCATGGTGGCACATGCTTACGGTCCCAGCTATTCAGGAGGTTGATGCAGAAAGATCACTTGAGCCCAGGTGTTTGAAGTTGCAGGGATGATGCCACTGCACTCTAGACCTGGCAACAGAGCAAGACCCTGTCTCACAAAAGAGATTTCAAAGAGTCTTTGTCTCATGTGAATTACCCATCTCCACGTGAGTAAGATTCCTGTGAGGAATGAATGACTTTTTCTTTCTTTCTTTTTTTTTTTTTTTTTTTTTGAGGCAGTATCAAGCTGTAGCCCTTAGTGTTCCTGTGCTTGGTTCTGGTATCTCTTATGGACTGATGGGCTTCAGTGGGTCACTCAGTAACTTCCTTTGTAGAGTCTCCCTGCATACAGTGCTGTGGTATCACAGTTCAAACTTGAGCTTAAGTAATTCTCTTGCCTCAGCCTCCCAAGTAGGAGGGACTACAGGTGCCCACAATGCCTGGCTGTTTTTTTTTTTTTTTTTATTGTTGCCGTTGCTTTAGCTGGCTCAGGCTGGGATGGAGCCTGTCAGCCTCAGTCTATGTGTCCAGCGCCCTACCCACTGAGCTACAGGCACTGTCCTGAAGGACCTTATTTATCCACCCTTGGAGTCATCTGATTTGTAGAACAGATGCTGTGTGTGATCCCCGTTGCCCCAGTGTAAACTTGGGTAAATTTCACATTCCCAGTGACTTCAGCAGGTCTTAAGTTATTTTGTTGTCTTCCAATCTCTCCTTGATCAGATGCTGTTCCAAAAAGAGAATTCCTGAGCCAGGACAGCCCCTGGATGGGCTAAGGAGCAGCTGAACATGGCCCTCTCCCCCACTGTGCAATCCTGTCCCATTCCTTTTCCCAATTGTCATTCTCCAATCCTCTCTCCCATTTCTCACCCAGTGGGTTCCATTTGTTTGTCTGGGTAAACTGCCCTCTAAAGGCACGAGTTGTTGCTTGTTTGGCAAGCAGTTAAATTTGTGTAGATAGTCCTGTGTTTTTATATTTCACTCACCCATGTGGCAATGTGTCAGTTTTTCTGCTTCTTACTAAGGTTTTGGCTATTCCGTGTTCTCCATTCATCCTTTTCACCTTCCACCCACCACCACCTAACAGTGGGCCTGGATGGGAATGTCTTTGGAATATAATCCCCAGGGATGGAACTGCTGGCTCCTCAGGTCACTATGTCCAAAGTTTGACAAAGCGGGCCAGACAGTGCTACAGAATGAGACGGCTTGGGGGAGGGAGATGGTGGGTGGTAAAGTAGCCATCTCATCTTTTTCAGTCTAATATGTCAGGATGCTACTCCTGTGGGTGTACCATTTTTGTTGACCCAAAAACTAATGAGTTTAAACATCTTTTCCTAGGGTTCTAAAAATTTTTTGGCTTCTGCTACAGACTGAATGCTGTGTCACCTTAAAATTTGTATGTTGGGCTCGGCGCCTGTGGCTCAATTGGCTAAGGCACCAGCCACATACACCTAAGGTGGCGAGTTCAAATCCCCAGCCTGGGCCCGCCAAACAACAATGATGGCTGCAACCAAAGAATGGCCAGGCGTTGTGGCGGGCACCTGTGGTACCAGCTACTTGGGAAGTGGAGGCAGGAGACTCGCTTGAGCCCAGGAGTTGGAGGTTGCTATGAGCTGTGATGCCATGGCACTCTACCACAGGGGATAGCTTGAGGCTCTGTCTCAAAAAAAAAAAAAAATTTGTATGTTGAAACCCTCACCCCTAAGCGAATGGTACTGGAAGGCTGGGGGCTTTGGGATGTGATTAAATTATGAGGGTGGGGCCCTTAGCAACCATCCTGTGTGGCATCTCCCTGGGAACCCTGTTGGCATATCTTTGATATATCAACCCAGGAATAAAATTGCTACATTTGGGCTAATATAACAAACCATAGACTGAGCAGCTTATAAGCCACAGTTTGTTGTTTACAGTTCTGGAGGCTAGAAGTCTAAGATCAAGGTGTGGCAGACTATGTGTCTGGTGAGGCCTGGTTCATGGACAGCACCTTCTTGCTATGTCCTCACATGGTGAAATGGGTGAAGAAGCTCTCAAGATCCCATTCATAAGGACACTAATCTCATCAAGAGGGCTCTACCCTCCTGACACAGTACTTCCCAAAGCAACTTCTTAGGCTTCAACCTATCTCCCTTTCCTCAGGGTTCCTTAATTCCTTGAGACACAATATTGAAATTAGGCCAACTAATAACCCCACAATGGTCCTAAGTATTCAAGAGAAAGGAAGAATTGCATATCCCTCACTTTAAATCAAAAGCTACAAATGACTAAGCTTAGTGAGAAAGGCATGTCAAAAGCCAAGACAGGCCAAAAGCTAGGTCTCCTGTGATAAACAGTGAGCCAAGCTGTGAATGCAAAGGAAAAATTCTTGAAGGAAATTAAATGTGCTACTCTAGTGAACACAAAAATACTAAGAAAGCAAAACAACCTTATTGCTGACACTGAGAATGTCTGAGTGGTCTGGATAGAAGAGCAAACTAACCACAATGTTCACTCATAGTCAAAGCCTAATTCAGAGCAGGCCCTATATCTCCTCAATTCTGTGAATACTGAGAGAAGTGAGGAATCTACAGAAGAAAAGTTAGAAGCTATGAGAGGTTGGTGCATGAACTTTCAGGAAAGAAGCCATCTCTGTAACATGGAAGTGCAAGGTGAGGCAGCAAAGTGCTGACGGAGAAGCTGCAGCAAGTTATCCAGAAGACCTAGCTGAGGTCACTGATAACTAAACTCACTATGTAATGTAGATTTTCAATGCAGACAAAATAGCCTTATGTTGGAAGAAAATGCCACCTAGCACTAAAATAGCTACCAAAAAGTCAATAGCTGGCTTCAAAACTATAAAAAGGCCTGGCTGACTCTCTAGTTAGGGACTAATGCAGCTGGTAAAGCTGGTTAAATTGAAGCCAGTGCTCACTGATCATTTCAGAAGTCTTAGGGCTCTTAATAATCATGTTAAATCTACTCGGTCTGTGCTCTGTAAATGTAACAACAAAGCCTGGATGACAGCATATCTGTTTACTTAATATTTTAAGCCCACTGTGGAAACCTATAGCTCAGGAAAGATTATTTTCAAAATATTACTGCTCACTGACATGCACCTGGTCACCCCAGAGCTCTGATGCAAATGTACAAGATGAATGTTGTTTTTGTACCTGCTAACAGAACATTCATTCTGCAACCCATGGACTGAGGAGTAATTCGGCTTTAAATCATGAAATTTCCACCCAAAAGGAATCAGAGGTAGCGCTAGAGCAGTGGTTCTCAGCCTTCCTAATGCCACGACCCTTTAACACAGCTCCTCACGTTGTGGTGACCCCCAACCGTAAAGTTATTTTTGTTGCTAATTCATAACTGCAATTTTGCTACCGTTATGAATCGTAATGTAAATATCTGATATGCCGGATGGTCTTAGGTGACCCCTGTGAAAGGGTCGTTCGACCCCCAAAGGGGTCATGACCCACGGGTTGAGAACCACTGCTCTAGAGCCTTGATCAGAGCAGTGGCAGGACCTGGCTTAAGTTTTTATTTTTTTTTAAATCAATTTTATTGCTGGCTCGGTGCCTGTAGCTCAGTGAGTAGGGCACCAACCACATACACCAAAGGTGGCAGGTTCCAACCTGGCCTGGGCCTGCTAGACAACAACAACCGCAACCAAAAAAATGGCCACGCATTGTGGTGGGCACCTGTGGTCCTAGCTACTTAGGTGGCTGAGGCAAGAGAATCACTTGAACCCAAGAGTTTGAAGTTGCTGTGAGCTGTAATGCCACAGAACTCTAGTGAGGGCGACATGGTGAGCCTCTGTCTCAAAAAAAAAAAATTTTTTTTTATTGTGTGTATTCAAGGTATGCAATGTAATATTATAGGAAGCAAATGAACAAAGCCATCAACTCCCAAAGTTAACCATTTTTGGATTTTGTGGCAAAAGCAGCTAAAATATACTCATTGAGCAGGAACCCAAATAGGATACAATCTTTTTTTTCTTTTGAGACAGAGTCTCACCATGTTGCCCTCAGTGGAGTGCTATCACATCACAGCTCACAGCAACTTCAAACTCTTGGGTTCAATTCTCTTGCCTCAGCCTCCTGAGTAGCTGGGACCACAGGGGCCCACCACAATGCCTGGCCATTTTTTGGTAGCAGTTGTCATTGTTGTTTTAGTAGGCCCAGGCCAGGCTTGAAGCCACCACCTTCGGTATATGTGGCTAGCGCCCTACTCACTGCGCTACAGCCAATGAGCCAGGATACAATCTTATTACATGGTCCTTGTGCTGTACATAACATCAGAGCTCCAGACTTATATCCTACATTTTTTTTTTTTTAAAGACAAGGTCTTGCCTCAGCCTCCTAAAATAGCTAGGAAGGACTACATGCATATACCACTATGCCTGCTAACTTATTTTTTGGTAGGGATGGGGTATTATTCTCGATCAGGCTGGCCTCAAGCGATCCTCCCATCTCAGCCTCTCATCATGCTAGGATTATAGGCATGAGCCACTGTGCTCAAACTTTATTCTACGTATTTTTTTTTTCTTTTTGACACAGAGCCTCAAGCCGTCCCCCTGGGTAGAGTGCCATGGCATCACAGCTTACAGCAACCTCCAACTCCTGGGCTCAAGCAAGTCTCCTGCCTCAGCCTCCCAAGTAGCTGGGACCACAGATGCCTGCCACAACGCCTGGCTATTTTTTTGGTTGCAGCCATCATTGTTTGGTGGGCCCGGGCTGGATTCAAACTCGCCACCTTAAGTGTATGTGGCTGGCGCCTTAGCCACTTGAGCCACAGGTGTCAAGCCCATTCTATATATTTTTAAAAGGAAATCTCTCTACCAGCTGAGGGTGAATTGTTAGGATATGGGGGCTGGGGTGAGGTTCCTGGGCTCCTGGGTGTACAGCAGTATTGTAGACCCTGGCTGGGTGGCAGGTAAGACAATGTCTAGTCTGTGTCTAGAGGAAAAGATATCTTTGTTCCCTCACAGACCTGCTAAATTCTATTCAAAGAAAGTAGGACACAGAGATGACTCCCAGACACCTGCCTAGGAATTGCAGGGATCACTCCCTTAGTTTTGGACCAGGGGAGTCTGAGATGGACATCCACAGGCATTGTGCAGGAGGCAGGCAGACTTCAGATAAGAGTTTGGGAGAGAGACCCACACTGGAAAGGTAAGTGTGAGACCAGAGAATGCACACGGCCACGCAGCAGGTGTGTAGGACAGGAAGGGCCTAGCACTGATGCAAGGGGTCCTTCCACATGAAGATGGTAGAGTCTGGAAAGGAGACTGAGAGATATCAAAAAGGCCAGAGAAAACTCAAAACCTGTGGGTGTCCTACAGATTGGGGAAGAAAGTCTGTCAAGGAAGTGTCCTATACACAAAAGTCAGCTGGAAATGGATAAGGACTTAAACCTCAGACCTGCAATTGTAAAACCAGTGGAAGAAAATATAAGGGAACAACTCTTTGTTGTCGGTCTGGACACTGACTGCTTGGATATGACCCCAAAAGCACAAACAGTAAAAGCAAAAATTGGCCAGTGGTGGTGGCCAAAGCAGAAGGATTACTTGAGGCCAGGAGTTCGAGACCAGCCTGAGCAGTACTGCAAGACACCATTTCTATAAAAAATTCCAAAATTAGCCCGGTGTGGAGGCACACAGCTGTAGTTCCGGCTACTCAGAAGGTTGAGATAGGAGGACTATTTGAGCCCAGGAGTTCAAGGCCACATTGAGTTCTGACGACACCAAAAATAAACAAATAGAACTGCATCAAGCTACAAAAGCTTCTATACAGCAAAGAAATAATCAACAGAGCGAAGAGATAACCCACAGGTTAGGAGAGAACATATGCAAAATGTACATTGGATAAGCAGTTAATATCCAAAACAGACAAGGAACTCCACTCAATAGCAGGAAAGCAAATAACAGGATTAAAAAAGGGGCAAAGGGCCTTAACAGACATTTCTCAAAAGAAGACCTACACATGTCCAACAGATACATGTAAAAAAAAAAGTCCAATATCACCAATTAGCAGGGAAATGCAAATCAAAATCATAATGATATCATTTCACTATGTCAGAATGACTGTTAGCAAAAAGATTAATAGGTACTGGTGAGGATGGGGAGACAGGAGAACCATACACATGCACAGTTGACAGGAATGTAAGTTAGTATACCCATTATGGAAAATGGTATGGAGGTTCCTCAAACAATTCAAAACAGAGCTACTGTATGATCCAGCAATCCCACTACTAGGTAATTATCCAAAGGAAATGAAATCAGTAGGTCAAAGAGATATCTGCACTCCCATGTCCACTACAGCACTACTCACAATAGCCAACATATGGAATCAACATAAGTGTCATCCACAGACAATAGATAAAGGAAATGTTGTACATACACAATGGAATGCCATTTGGCTACAAACGAGAAGGAAGCCCTGCCATTTACAACAACATGGATGAAACTGAAGACCTTATGTTAAGTGAACTAAGTCAGACACAGAAAGACAAATAGGATCTCACTTACATGTGGAATCTAAGAAGTTGACTCACATAGAAACAACAGAGTAGAATGGTGATATGTGTATCACTAGGGAAGGGAAATGAGAAGATTTAAGTCAAAGGATACAGTTTCCATTACAAGAGATTGTTGTACAACATGGTAACTACAGTTGATAACAATATATTGTATACAGTTGGTGCTCTATATGCATATGTGGATAAGAGCCAGTTTTAAGTAACTGGAGCATCTAGCAGGGATTTTGGTGCCCGAGAGGGTTCTAGAACCAATCCTTGGACACAGAGGAACAACTGTTCTTGGAATTGCTAGAAAAGTAGATTTCCAATATTCTCATCATTAAAAATGAGTATATGAGGTGTTGGGTATGTTAATTAGTTTGAGATGTGTATATGTATCTCAATTATATATATGTATAATCTCAAAACATCACATTGTATCCCATAAATATAAATGGTCTTTGTTCTTTTACAAAAGGAGCTTGCAGTTGACTGGGTGGGATGTTTGTTGCTAACCAGTTTGGTTACGTGAGGATCGGATCGTGAAGCCACTGCTGTATTTGGTGAAACAAAGACAGTTTAGTGTCATGGGATGATCTGTTTGGGTGTCCTCAGGATGTAGCCAGGGAGCATCACAAGAATGCAAAGCATGGGCTTGTCACGAGGGCAGGGAGACAGCACAAGGGGTGGATGGGAGGTCTGAAGGCTGGTAAATTGCCAAGGTGCTGACAAAGACTGTGTTTGATCAAACTGGCAAGCCCACAGTTTGGGCTTGATGAACTCCCTCAGGCCCATCTGTGCCCTTCTTTGTAAAATCCAATTTTAGCAACAGCCCTGCAGACTCAGTTCTCCAGAACTATCCCCCTTGGGACCTGACCACCCTAGATGGTTTTTTATCCTCCTCCCTCTCTTAGGAAACATCAGGATACTGCAGTGGCCTGTAGCAAGGGCTATAGTTGATTCAGCCAGAATCCCTGGTGCCCCATGTCTCAGCTCAGGAACTTTCCACCCACAGAACCCACTGTGCCCATTGGCTATACATACCTGCCTCCCACAATGTGTCTGGGTTGAGCCCAGTCCCTCTGCCCCATTGCATGGCCCCATGGCCATGGGCCCTGCACCTGTGAAGATGGTCCTGATTAAGTCCACCCTGCCAACTTTAACAAGGTTCATGGGATAATTTTATTTTTTTGAGGTAGGGTGTGTTCTGTCTCCTCAGTTAGAGTGCAGAGGTGTCATCACAGCTCACTGCAACCTCAAACTCCTGAGTTCAAGCAATCCTCCTAACCTTAGCCTCCTGAGTAGCTGGATCTACAGGTGCCCACCACCATACCCAACTAATTATTTTCTATTTTATGTACAGATGGGGTCACTATGCTGCCCAGGCTGGTCTTGAACTCCCAGCCTCAAGCAATCCTCCTTTCCTCAACCTCCCCAAGTACTAAGATTATAGGCATGAGCCACGATGCCCGCTGAATAATTTTTCCTTTAACACTGGAAACTGGTGGGGCAGAAGGAAGAGGCCCCATAGACACACAGAGAGATGCAGATCACACATAGGCTGTAGCAAACCCACTTTATTTGGCATTGAGAGCCTAGCCCACATGCCAGGCAGCTCAGGCTCACAGCTATTGCACCAAGGCTAGGGACTTCTGAGGGCTGGGAAACCCAAGGGCTGAGAAACCTGTGTCCCAGTTGTCCCCAAACATGCCCACATCTAAATGTCTGCCCACATCTATATTCCCCGACCTGTGTTTCTGTCTACCCTGTGCTGAGTTTTTGTGAAATGGACTAATTAATCTACACATGAAGATGCTGCAGGCAACTGTGCTACTGCTACGTCACGAGTTTTGTATAAGATTCATCTATCAGAGGAAATACAAAGAACAAGCCTAAGTACAACTAGATGAAATCCCATGGCAGGGCCTGGGGACCCCTGCAGGAAAGGGGGACCCTGCAAGAGAGGAAGAATGGAGCGCAAAGAGGGTTTTGGGGTAGCTGTGTAGACCCATACCCACCCCAAGGGCTGGAGGGATCCTCTGTCCAGGGGGCAGCAAGTGTGTTGCATTTTCTTTCTCTTCCCTGAGGAGTTGGGTTGCAAGTATATCCCAGGGCCCTGTGGCTCCCTCTCTTGGACACTAACCCCCAAAGGGACCCCCACTAGTGTTCCTCAGGGCCCTGCCTGGGGATGCGTGGCTGAGGAAGAGCTCCCTCCAGGGCATGTTTTCAGGGTGTGGAGTTTGGGTCCCTTGACACCAAAGCAGGGTCCCATGTATAGGCACTGAGGCCATTAGGTGACATGGGAGGAAGGTATAGGCCTCAGGGCCCAGATGCAGGTAGGGGAGTGACTATCCACTAGTGGAAATCTCTTCATCCCCAGAAACATCCATGCCTCGAGGAGAAGGGAAAAGGAACACTGTGTTGAAACATGTAATAATCCAGAACAACTGGGGAGGGGGGGCACTGGAGATGCCTCTCCAGTCTACAGCTAACGGTTCCCGCGGAGGTGAGGATCGTCCCCTCTGCCTTGGGCTCCAGGGGACCCTGCAGGGTCTGCGCCATCACTGCACAGGAGGGGAGAGGGAAAGAGACAGAAACAGAGTGAGAGACAAAGAGAGAGAGAAAAAAACAAGGAAACAGAGACAAAAAGACAGAGAGACACAGAGACACACAGAGACAAACAAAAAGGAAAAGAGAAAGAGAAACAGAGACAAAGAGATACAGAGAGACAAAGAGAGATAAAGACAGAAAGAGAGGGAGACAGAAAAGGATAGAAAGAGACAGAAGTAAAGACAAAGATAGTGCCAGAGGCACAGAGACAGAGAAAGAGAGATACAGAGAGACAGGAACAGAAAAAGAAAGATAGAGGCAGAGGCAGAGACAGAGAGAGAGAGAGATAGAAAAAGAGAAAGACAAAAAGAGATACAGAAAGAATGAGATGGGGAGAAAAAGAGACAGATAAGAGATACAGACAGACACAGAGACAGAAAAAAAAAAGAGACACAGAGAAAGACAGATATCTCCACTATCTCAGACAAACCCAGACCTAGGATATAGTAGGCCCCCACCTATACTGAGCCCCTGACCTTCATCTCCCCAAGGCCAAAACCTTGCCACTTACAGTTGCCACCAGTGCCTGGGAAGTTGCTTAGCCTGGAAGCTGCTAATCCCAGCATCATAGCCCCAGATGCAAAACGCCCAGAGTGGTTCGCTACAGGCCTTGAAGTTTGGGGGTGCCCAAACCTAGTACCCAAGTACCCTCTAGCCCCCTGGTACCCAGGGACCAGAGGCCCATGCGGAGGATTTCCTGGCTGAGGCTGCTCTCAAGAGCTCTGGAGTTGGGCAGTGGTTCTCTAGGTTCTGGTACTTGGGGTGTCACTATCCCCTCATGTCATTTTCCATGCCCCATCAGCCCCATGAGGCCACAGCATAGGGAGTCAGTCTGTGCTTCTAAGACTGGACTTCTGGTAAATTACCCCTTGCACAGGCTCCCCACTGTGCCTTGGATCTGCTCCCCCACCATCGCCCTCCCCATACTGCCCTCCCCGCACCTGCAGCAGCATGCTCAGGCCCAGGTTGCGGTGCTTCCTCTCCAACTCTGACACCGCCTGAAGCAGGGACCCGAACCGCTCAGCAGGGTCAGCCAGCTCATCCTCTGGGAGCCCCTCCTCTTTCGCAGCCTCCTGCAGGAAGTACTCCTCCTCTTCAGCAAAGAAGGCCCGAAGCTTCTTGTAGTCAGTCAGGGCCTTCTTCCTGCGGTCCATCACATGTCCCTATGGGATAGGCAGGCAGCAGGAAAGGACATATCTGTCCTTGGGTCCCCAGTGGGCACCAGGGGCCACCCTCTCCACAAACCACCTCCCACTCCTGGAGGAAAAGGAGTTGAGAATATGTCACCCCAAGATATGCTGCTCTGGCATATCAACTTATTTTGAATTAAAAACATTAAAAACAAGAATAGCAGCAGCTGCAAGATAACGCCAATGTTCGTTCTGCTTCTTAAAAGCAGGGAAAATTCCCATGTAGGATGGGTGTGGAGGCTCATGCCTATAACCTCATTATAATCCCAGCACTTTGGGAGGCTGAAATCAAGAGGATCACTTGAGGCCAAAAGTTCAAGACCAGGATGGGCAGTATAACAAGACCCCATCTCTAAAAAAAAAAAAGAAAAAATTGGTTTAACATGACAGTGTATGTCTGTAGTACTAGCTACTCAGTAGGCTGAAGCAAGGTTACTTGAGCCTAGTAGCTGGAGGCTGCAGTGAGCTATGATCACACCAATGCATTCCAGCCTGGGCTGGACTCTATAGACCAAAAAAACAACAACAAAAAAGAAATCCCCTGAAAGATGTCCTCCCTATACCAAGAGAAATAATATTCTCATCAAGGACACCAGGAAGTTGAGGCTGATAAAATTGGGTATAGGCTTAGTTAAAATAACCCTTATCTTTTAAGCCTTCCAACATAATATAGTTGGTTTTTTATAACTTTCACTAGTCTTTATCCAACTCAGAACATACCATTTGACTCTAACTGCTTTTCTAGGTTCTCTCTCTCTTTTTTTTTTTTTTTAAGACAGTCTCATTATGTTGACCTTGGTAGAATGCTGTGTTGTCACAGCTCACAGCAACCTTAAACTCTTGGGCTTAAGTAATTCTCTTGCCTCAGCCTCCCAAGTGGCTGGACTACAGGCGCCTGCCACAACACCTGGTTATTTTTTAGTTGGAGCTGTCATTGTTGTTTGGCAGGCCCAGTCTGGATTCAAACCTGCCAGCTCCAATGTATGTGGCTGCTGCCCTAGCCACTGAGCTACAGGCACTGAGCCATGGGTTCTCATTTCTTTTTCTTTCTTTTTTTATTTTTATTTTTTGAGACAGTGTCTCAGTATGTCACCCTTCGTAGAGTGCCATGGCATCACAGATCACAGCAACCTCAAACACTTGGGCTTAAGTGATTTTATTGCCTTAGCCTCCCAAACAGCTGGGACTACAGGTGCCCGGCTATTTTTTGTTACAGTTGTCATTGTTGTTTAGCTGGCCTAGGCCGGGTTCAAACCTGCCACCCTTGGTGTATGTGCCTGGCACCATAACCACAGTGCTATGGGCACCAAGCTGGGTTCTCACTTCTTTATGAGAGCACTCATGCTATGCAGAACTTGGATTCTGTAAACCCATATGTTTTTTTCTTGTTAATCTATCTCACGTCAATTAAATTTTGAAGCCCAGCCAGGGACCCTCAGAGGGGAGAGGTAGAGTTCTATCTCCCTATGCTATTAACATGCTCAGTTATACACAAAGACCCTCCATCTGCCAGTAGCCCAGGGGAAGGCACTTCCCTCAGTGTCTCTGCTGGGTCCACAGACCTCTTCAAGCACTTGACAGAATATACACCCACTATTGTAGTGACCTTCCCTGCTGCATCCTCACTGGAACTGTAAGGGCTGAAAACCATTCCATCAGCCTTCAACTAAAACTGGAACCTTCACACGTGCCATTCTTTGGATAGTCTTCAACCAATACCTGACCTTGCAAATAGGAGAATACAGCAAGATGCTACTCTAACTTTACTCTTATTGGTGCTGGGCTACCCTGTGCAGGTGGTCACAAGAGACTGGCAGTTTTGTTTCTCACAGAGAATTCGTATGACTGCCCGGTACTTACTGGTTGGCTGAGATGGCTTGCCATTAACTTCTTAGAAGGCTTCTGTCTTCTTAGCATCTATGCTTCCACCATTCCCCCCTCAAACAGGTCCAATTAAAAGCCCTGATCTGCTAAAATCTAAAGCCAAAACAAGTCCTTTGAGGTAACACAGGATTAATGAAAAATGAATGGTCTCTAAAACCTCCCAGGGTCACTTGCAGGCCATGCTTTGCACAACTCTTACAAGCAAGAAGTTAAAAGCAGTCCCCAAGGGCAGCATAGGCTGCTGGGGCTCCAAGTGGCATTGTGGACCCAATATGTCACCTCTCTTGTCACTGAGGGAAGCTTGTATCTCAGAACTCTGTGGAGTGAGCAAAAGCTGGGCTGGACCCATAGCACAGAGAGCCCCAACATGTGACAGGATCAGTGCCTTATCCTTAAGGTGCAGGCCCACAATCCGAGAGCTTCTATGGTTTTTAAAAGTCCACTGTTCTCATATGATTAAAAAAAAAGAAGAAGACACCAGCACCTATGGCACAGTGGATAGGTCACCGGCCCCATATACCAAAGGTAGTAGGTTTTAGCCCAACACTGGCCAAACTGCAACAAAAAATAGCCAGGTGTTGTGGCTGGCACCTGTAGTCCCAGCTACTCAGGAGGCTGAGGCAA
The DNA here is from genome assembly GCA_963574575.1 of Galagoides demidoff. Lineage (NCBI taxonomy): Eukaryota > Metazoa > Chordata > Mammalia > Primates > Galagidae > Galagoides > Galagoides demidoff. The sequence continues at coordinate 48,545 of CAUYQV010085712.1, forward strand.
GAGAATCACCCAAGCCCAAGAGCTGGAAGTTGCTGTGAGCTGTGACAGCACAGCACTCTAGCAAGGGTGATAAAGTACAACTCTGTCTCAAAAAAAAAACAGTTTAGGGGCTTTATGAAACCTGAAGAAACTAGTACAGATTCACTACACATGAAGAAAAAGTCACCAAAGACAGTCTAAGCATAGTTTTTATATGTGGTGTCATCTTGAGGAAAGTAATACTTCTATGGCAGGAATGTCTGTGTACTCCCTTCCCCTTACAATTCCCACGATGTCATCTTTTTATTCCCCAGGTGATGGTATTAGGAGGTGGGGTCTTGGGGAGGTGATTACATCAGGGACCCCAGAGAGACCCTGTCTTTTTTGCCATGTGAGGACACAGTGAGAAGCTGCCACCTATGAAGCAGGAAACAGACCCTCACCAGACGCTAAATCTGCCAATGCCCTAATCATGCACTTCTAGCCTCCAGAACTGTGAGCAATAAATTTCTACAGTTTAACCTACCCAAACTTTGGTATTCTGTTACATGTGCCCAAACATACTAAGACACTTAGCAAGTCCTCTGGGCACACGAATGGTTCTTCTGGGACATAGCAGAGAGCTCTCAGATTAGAACCAAGAGTACCACAAAAAGAGTTACAAATGTGTTTGAATAAAACAAAGTTGAATGAAGTAAATACCTACAAATGTGGGGAGAAAAAGAGGACCCCATTCCACTTTTGCCAGATTCTATTTGGGAAATACAAATATACCCTAGAAAACTACCCTGGAGCTCATTAAAGTCCAATGGTTCCTCCCACAATCAACCAGCCCTGCAGTTGAGTAAACTGGACCTTTGTCTACAGCCCTAAGACCCCCAATCCCTGAGTTTACCCAGACCCAGAGGCTGCCACAGGCCCCTGACTTGCCTTCCACACAGCAGCCGCTGACTCTGCCTGGCCATGTAGGTCCCGGGCATCATTCAAGTCTTTTTTCATGATTTCCACAGATCCCTTGTTCTCCTGGAGAGAGAGGTTGATAACTGAGAGTGGGCAAAAGATCTGGGTCCCCTGGCCACCACACCCAGAGGGACATCACATAAGCTGACTGCACTAACAGCTGTCCCAGAAACAACCCAAAACTCATGTTCTTTTGTCTACAGACAGCAATGCGTACCCAATTAAAAGGTTTCTCATGGTCCTGGGTGCCAGGGCTAAAGCTGCCATTTGGTGGGTTCTGGAATTCTGTCCTCCTAAGTGGGCCTGTTTGCGGTGAGTTCAGTCCTGTACCAAAGGCCTGCGTGGTCTTCTGTGCATCCTTTCTAATTGGGATGTGGTTGCTCTGCTAGTAACAGGAGCCCTGAAGACAAGCGAGCCCACTGACACAGTCCTGCTGGGCACCTCCTCTGGAATCTAGTGGAAACCCATCCACTGAACCCCACCTCTCTGGTGTCCATGGGCAATGACCCCAAAGTGCACTTGCTATTCCCAGAACATGGGGAAGGGGTCACAGCACATGGCACTGGCTTTTCTGCCAGTGCGCAGGATGCAGGTGCCATGGTCTGGGTATCCAGAGACCTGATTGTTCTCTCAGAAATAACAATGTCAAAGGCAAGTTCCTGCCCCCTGGCAAAGAGAATAGCAGGGAAGATTTCAAAAGGGGATGGGTGAGGAGACCCAGAGTGCGGCCAGGTGCCCCATGAGTGGTAGCTCAGAGAGTGGGCAAGAAGGTGGACCAGGCTGGTGGACACATGCTGGACTACAGGGGCTGACACCATTGTCTGCAGACACAACTTCACTCAGGGCGCCACCTGTACCCCGAAAGGGTGGGGGCAGGGCCAGCAAGTGACGTCACACCCAGGGACCAGTGAGGGGGAGGAGCCAACTTGTGGAAGCTAGAGGGGATATATTGGGGGTGGGGAACAAGAGGATAGGGGGAGAGGGCAGAAAGAACGCGACCTGTAGCCGGGAAGACGTGACTCCAAGGGACATAGGTGATGGGACGGGAAAAAGCCTCTGAGAGGCGGGCGGTGGAAAGATCCAGCGCAGCACCCTAGGGGAGGGAACAACGGAGATAGAGGAGGGACAGGTCTGTGGGAAGGGAAATGACACGGTAAGGGTGGGCTGGGCACAGAACTACCCTCCCAGGGTACCCCGCGCACCTTGCCACGCAGGGCCTTCCTCCAACGCGGCTCCCACTCTGGCGGCTCGGGGCCAGAAGCCATGCGGCAGGCGGCGCACAGCGGCCCGGCGTCCGCACGGCACAGCAGCTGCAGCGCGGCCTCGCTGGCTGGCCCGTCACGCGCGGGCGCCGCAGCCGCCTCCTCGAGCGCCAGCAGGCGGCGGCTGAGCGGCGGGCGGCCGGGCTCCACTGCCCGCTGCCAGCAGTCGTCGGTGCACTCGGGGCACGGGAAGGGCCCGTCTTCCTCGGCCCAGAAGCGCACCACGCACGCCCGGCAGAAGCGGTGGCCGCAGTCGGCGCGCACTGGCTCCCGGGGCGCGCGCTGGCACAGGGCACAGGCGGCCTCGGCGGGGCCAGCGGGGAGCGCCAGGGCTGCGGGCGGAGGGGCCCGCGAGGGCGCGGGTGTAGAAGGCCGGTGGCGCCCGGCGGACGGCTGAGAGCTGGCGTGAACAACGAGGAGCGGGACGACGACAACTACGACGCCAAAGCCGGGGACGCGCGCGCGCGGGGCGGAGTCCTGACAGCCGTGCGCTCCACCCTCTCAGGTCCTGGCAGCTTTGGGTCTCACGCGGGGTAGGTCCTGGCAGCGGTGCGCCCACGGACAAGGTCTCGGTTGTGGTGCGTTTCATTTACAAGGTCTTGGCAGATTTGCATTCCACCTTTAAGGTCCTGGCACTCTTGGCCAGCCAGGTCCTAGTACCCTGCAATCTTACTGTCACTTACTAGTGACCCATGAGAAAGAAAAGTTTTGCTATTATTTGGGGATTCCATTTTTAAAAGACTGTTTTTGTAAGCTGCTAGCATCTGAGCTATGAGTTGCCTTCCCCCTCCAGAGTGATAAGCTTACGTGGTTGGAGGCGGGGCTGGAAAACGGCCTGCTTGGGTCTTCCCTGTTTGGACGGACCTTGCGTGCGCGAGTTCTAGCATGCGCACGTTAGGTATGCACAGCCCTGCGTAGATGTGCCCCAGGCATGCTACTCCTGCATGGACTCTGCCTTGGACAGGCCCTCCTGTGGACTCTCCTTGTTGCAGACACTCGCTCTATCTGAGACTGCCCTGCGTGGGCCCTCCCTGCGCGCGCGAGTTCCCGTATGCATCCGTCCCGCATATAATGCCCTGCGTGGATGTGTCCCATGTGCACTCATTCTGCGGAGACCTTCTCTTGAGCAGGCCCTTTGAAGAACACTCCTTGCACTGTGTGAATTTCCCTTGCATACACCCGCCCTACTTGGAACTGCCCGGTATGGCTTCTTGGCCGGTAGGGAGCCAGCCTGGATCTCCAATCTCTGCTCTCCCCTGGCGCGGAGGAGTTTGGGGGCCCGGAAGCTCCCTTGGATTCAGCGGTGTAGCTTGTCAGGGGCTCACTTGTTAGCTTTTCTTGAAAAGACAAGACCTTTTGGGAAGAGCAGTCAATTTTTTAAATTTTGAAAACAAGTATGCGGATAAAAAAATGATGTAGTTTAGTTCTACACATTTTTTTTTTTTTTGCAGTTTTTTTGGCTGAGGCCGAGTTTGAACCCGCCATCCCTGGTATATGGGGCCAGCGCCCTACTCCTTGAGCCACAGGTGCCAACCTACACATTTTTTTAATCTTAAAAAATGTTATTCTAGGCTCGGCTCCCGTACCTCAGTGAGTAGGGTGCTATCCACATACACCGAGGCTGGCGGTTGCTTAACAATGACAACTCCAACCAAAAACCAGCTGGGCGTTGTGGCAGGCGCCTGTAGTCCCAGCTCCTCGGGAGGTTGAGGCAAGAGAATCGCTTAAGCCCAAGAGTTTGAGGTTGCTGTGAGCTGTGACGCTATGGCACTCTACCAAGGGTGACAGTGAGACTTTATCTCAAAAAAAAAAAAAGTTATTCCATACAAGGGAAAATCTGGTAAGGTATTTTTTTTTTGTTTTATGAAAACTTTTCAGTAGACTTGGAAATGCACTAAATGTGCAGTTGGAAGTGTGACTAGCAGTTCTGTGAAAGTTCTATGGAATAGTGGTTAGGTGTCCAGCCCAACCAAATCAGGTAGCCCAGCCTGCCTGATTTGTTATGTAAACTAGGAATGTGGTAAAGAGAAAAGCAAATAAATAAAAAAGTGAGCAGACTTAATAATAGACTAATCCTGTGCATGGGAAAATTTATCAAGAATAATGAAGAAGGCTCTGCGCCTGTGGCTCAAGCAGCTAAGGCGCCAGCCACATACACCTGAGCTGGTGGGTTTGAATCCATCCCAGGACCGCCAAACAACAATGATGGCTGCAACCAAAAAATAGCCGGGCGTTGTGGCGGGAGCCTGTAGTCCCAGCTACTTAGGAGGCGGAGGCAGGAGACTCGCTTGAGCCCAGGAGTTGGAGGTTGCTGTGAGCTGTGATGCCACGGCACTCCACCCAGGGCAACAGCTTGAGGCTCTGTCTCAAAAAAAAAAAAGATAAAGAAAAACAGCCAAATGAGGAACATTTGAGCCACAAATATACAGAGTTCATAAAATTGGGAAGGAGAGGTACAATGGAAAAATATGCCCCCTCATGCAGTGTCAACACAAATAATTGAATGGACAGGAGGAAAAAATGTACATTCTAACCAGTTAAGAAATAGGAAAGTAAAACAAGACTCATTTTTTCCACTACTAAGTAAGCAGAGAAAAAGGATTAGAGTGGGCAACGGGTTATGGTTCAATATTACATTTCATAGATATCAAAAAAATATTAGTGGTGGAGCCTGTAGCTCCGTGGGTAGGGAGCCGGCCACATACACCAGGGCTGGTGGGTTGGAACCCAGCCCCTGCCTGCTAAAAACAAAAAAAATAGCTAGGCCTTATAGCAAGTGCCTGTAATCCCAGCTACTAAGGAGGCTGAGGCAAGAGAATCACATAAGCCCAAGAGTTGGAGGATACTGTGAGTTGTGACACTACACTCTACCCAGAGCAACAAATTGAGACTCTGTCTCAATAAAAAATATATATATTATTAGTAAAATATTTGCCAGCCTTGGGCATTTTGGACTTTTGAATTCCCATTGTTATGTCTCACCACAAAGTTGTTTTTATCAAATAATATTTTGAATTGATTAATATAAAATGTTTGAGGATTTTTTTTCTTTTTTGAAGACAGAGTCTCACTCTATCACCCCTGGTAGAGTGCTATGGCATCATTATAGCTCATAGAAATCTCAATTTATAGGACTTCAGTGATCCTCTTGCCTCAGCTTCCCCAATAGCTGAGACTACAGGTGCCTGCCACAACACCTAACTTTTTCTGTTTTTAGTACAGTCCAGTCTTACCCTTGCTCAGGCTGGTCTTAACGCCTGAGCTCAAGCAATCCATCACCTCCACCTCCCAGAGTGCTAGGATTACAGTCATGAACCACCCCACCTGGCCTTTGTGGATTTAATTGATAACCACAAAAAATATATATTTTCTACAAGAATGTCATAAAGTAGTATTTCTTTTTTAAAGTCAATAACCACTGCCAAAAAGTAGACCACGAGGAGTAAAGGATCCTAATTACAGGACATTTTACTCCTACATTTGATGCCTGTTTTTTTACATGTATTTTATAATGTTGTGGGTTACCCAACTATGTAGTTCTATTCTTAGAACTCCAGGCTGTACAAAAAGGAATGTTAAAGAGGATATAAACTGTATTTTAAAAGAAATGATTGAAGATACAGGATGTTTGGATAAAGAAGATTTGACTCAGGAAATTTCATGTCCAACTCATGGAAAAAGAGTCTAAAGTAATTCATTTTCATTGCTCCTAAAAGGCAGAAATAGGACTAAGAAATGCAACATACTAAGAGGTGAGTTTGAAGTCACTATGGTAATCCTCCTGGTAAAGTTGTCAGAATCAAAATGGAACCATTCACATTAAGAAAATCCTTACAAACAGAGCCAGAGGAGGCCATGAAGGTTCTCATGCTTGCATGCCTGGTTACAAAAAAAAGACTACAAAAACAACCACCTTGCACAAAGGCCATTGCAACCTTAACACAAAATACATGTGCGAGGACATCTGCCCAGCAACCAACCATGTCCAAAGTTGGAATGCCATTACTATTGCTATTGTTCTTTGTAGCCAAGAATAATTATTTCAAAACAATTATGTAATCCTCTGCAATTTTTTCCTGTAAAAACCATCTTCCTTTACCTCTTGAATATAAACACATAGTAAACACACAGTTTACTATAGCACATGTATTCCCATTGCAATGCCCTATTCCCAAATAAATTTATCTTAGAGAGCTTCTCTCTGTTTTTTAGGTTGACATTTCAGTTTTTCTCCATGCACATAGAAAGCATTAAAACTGAGAGATGTCTTCCAGATGTTTCAGTCCAGTCCCCGTCCTACATAAAGAGTCTACACATCACACATCAGGTTAATACTTTGACATATTTTCAACCTACCTAAAATATTCTTAAAAATTTTTTTCCAGATGCATTTTGCTGCTGTCAGAATTGAATTGGAGGACAGCTGGTATCCACTGGAGAATCTAAATAATTGCTTGCATGGTATTTAGGGTAGCTCCCCAACACACATATCTGGCCCCAGAAGGACTGTGATCAGTAACAATTAGAAACAACACCTTGGTTAGTTTTTCCTTTATGTCTTTGAGTTGTCAAGAGGGAGAGGGATTAGGAAACAAGGAAAATGGGCTTAATAGGGAAGGTATTGGGGAATATATTAATATATGTGTAAATAATTAAGAGAGGGGCCCACACAGACTGAAGATGATAATGAGCTATGAGCAAAGAGATACTATCTCCTTGACCCTTGTATCTGAGAAATGAAGAGCATATAATAAATAATATTTGAATACCATAGTATAGCTACACTTAAAAATTTGTTAACAGGATAGAGCTCATACTATGTGGAGGTTTTTGCTTGTTTGTTTTTGTTTATTGAGACAGGGTCTGTGTTGTGTTGACAACATCATAGCCCACAGCAACTTCAAACTCCTGAGCTCAAGTGATCCTCCTGCCTCTGCCTATAGAGTAGCTGGGACTACTGGCACATGTTCCCAAGCCTGGCTAGTTTTCCTGTTTTTTGTAGAGATGGGGTTTCACTCTTGCTCAGGCTGGTCTCAAACTCCTAGTCTCAAGTGATCCTCCCATCTTTGCCTCCCAGAGTGCTAGACACCACACCCAGACAATACTGTGAATTTTAAACTACCATCAAATAAATGAATTAATGAAATGAGCACCAGCCAGAGAAAGAGGGTGCATTCTGGGCAAGCCCTAAGCACACAGAGCCATGTGCTGGTCAGGAGTGCTAATGGAAAAAGGAAAGCCTAAACTCTATAAAATAAAGAGGTTTATTCTGAACCAGTGTGTGTGATTTCTACCCAGGAGAGCCACACCCAAAAAGTCTTGAGCCAAGATGATTTGGTTACAGTATGGTTTTCTATGTTTTAGGGAGACAAGAATTGCAGGTGAAATCATAAATCAATACATATAAGGAAAACACTAGTTTTTCCAGAAAATACATGACATCTCAAAATAGGGGCTTACAGGTTATAGGCAGGTTCAAAGATTCTTTGATTTATAATTGGATAAAGAAATAAAGCTTTCAGGGTGCAGTGGCAGGAGGCCGAGGTGGGTGAATTGCTTGAGTTCAGGAGTTTGAGACCAGCCTGAGCAAAAGTAAGACCCTGTCCCTACTACAAATAGAAAAAAACAAAAAACCCAAAAAAACTAGCTGGGCATTGTGGTGGGGTGTAAGAGGATATTTTGAGCCCAAGAAACTGAGGTTGCTGTGAGCTATGATGATGCCATGGCACTCTATCCAGGGCAGCAGAGTAAGACTGTCTCACAAAAAAAAAAAGGAAAAGAAAAGAAAGCTTTGTTTAAAGGCCTGGCCTGGAAGATTTTAAGTTAGATGAGAAAGTCTGTTGATCAGAGATAAGCCATGATATATGGACTCAAGTGATCTGTTGAGCAAACTAACGGCCAACAGAAGTAACTTGCAAAATGAATTATTAAATTTAAAGATGATAAATATTAAGTTGCCTTTAATATCTGACATTTTGAATAACATACTTGTATAATTTTTTAGACTTTTTGACTTAAAAATCCCATTCGCAACTCAATTTTTTACCTTTTCTATCTGCCTTTTTAAAAGACTTAGGATGGGGGTCCCCCATAGGAAGGGTGTCAATTTTTCATTGCCATTGCAATTACAATGCTAATCTTTTAAATATCTCAGATGTCAAAATCCCTCAAAAATCTAAGATTCAAGAAATCCATATATACCTACAGTATTCTAAACTGACAGTAAGTTGGTTAGGCTGCTGCTGTAGCACACTACCAGAGACTAGGAGCCTCAACTGACAAAAATTTATTTTCTCACAGACCTCGAGGCCAGGTGTCATCAATCAAGATGTCAGCAGGACAGCAGAGCTGGTCTTCCTGTGTCCTCATAAGTTGTCCCTCTGGGTGTCTGTGTCCTAATCTCCCCTTATGAGGACACCAGACCTATTGGATCAGGGTCCACCCCAATGAACTCATTTACCTTAATTTTCTCTTTGATGGCTTTGTCTCCAAATAACAGGTACATTCTGAGGTACCTGGTGGCCATGTGCATATCAAGGGCTTATAAAGTAAAGAAATGTGATCAGACACCTGAATGTTAATGCCCAGATGCAAAACTGGAAGCCAGGCAGATAGTGGAGGTCCCAGGCTAGCTGAGGACGCTAACCCCATGTCTGCCCCTACGTGAGCTACACCAGAGCCATTCTGTGGGCATTGGCCAGAGTCCCTGGTGAGGAGAAATGTGCTAGGGAGAAATGTGCTGTCTTTGGGATTGAGATGCCCACCTGGGCTTTGTGTGTGTAGTGCCATCCCTCAAGGATGAGGGGCTAGGTTAAGAAGATGAGCTTAGTATTGAAAAATGTTTCAGTTTGAGGTTTGGACTTTTGTTGAGTGTTTTTATATCTCATTCAGAAATTGCCTGACCTCTTCCAGCTCAGAGGCCCATCCCAGTAAACCCTGCTAGCTGCCATTTTACCCAAAGGAGTGGCACCCAAGTGCTTTCTGCAACCTGAGGACGTGGCAAAAAGCTTTAAAACTACTTACATCTAAAGTCAAACCGCATTATTGCTTGTGGAGAAAAAAAGCCATGGAAAGAAAGTGAATGATGATTGATGGGGAGATTGCTGAGTTCAATGGTGTATATGCTGTCATCAGGGTGTTATGCAGCCATGGGAAAGAATTAGATCTGTTCCAGAAAATCTGAAGGGAAGGAGCCTCTCTGAGTATTCAGAGCAAGAAAAACCAGAAATGTGTGTGTATATCAGAACCACTTTTGGTGAAATGATTACCAAATATATATGCAGCTGAACCTCCATGGTTGACCATCTCCTCAAGTTGATCTAATTTTCATAAACCAGACACATACTATATGTACATATCAGTACAGTAGGCCTAGTTCCTTAGTTGACCACCTCTGTATATGGACCAGTTTGTAACAGTCCCTGAGTGGTCAATTTACAGAGGTTCTGCTGTGTGTGTGTGTGTGTGTGTGTGTGTGTAATAAGGAAGAATTTATAGAAAGTTAGAAAGTTCTTACTATAGGTGAGGGCAGAAGGTGAGAAGGGGAGACAAGAAAAATAGAAAGCCAAAACCCTATCACATGCGTAATTGAATATTTAACTGATCCTTGAACAACTCGGCAAGGGTTGGGGTGCCACCCCACCCACTTCTAGTGCAGTCTAAAATCCTCATATGACTTTGGACTCCCCCCAAAACTCAACTAATAGTAGTCTCCTCTTGATTAGAAGCCTTACTTATAACATAAACAATACATATTTTATGCAGTAGAACCTCTGTAAGTCAACTATGCAAGGGTCTGTAACAAACTTGTCAACATACAGAAGTGGTCAACTTAAGGACTAGGCCTATTGTATGGATATGCACAAGTGGTGCATGTACAGTTTATGAAAATTGTTTCAACTTAAGGAAATAGTCAACTATGGAGATTCTACTGTAGATGTTTTATGTATTATACAATGACCATAAGGTAAGCTAGAGAAAAGAAAATGCCATTAAGAAAATTATAAGGAAAAAAAAAAAAGAAAATTACAAGGAAGAGAAAATATGCTTACTATCTATTTAGTGAATCATCTTAAAGCTCTTCACCTTGGAGGAGGAGGAAAAGGAGGGGTTGGTCTTGTCTCAGAAGTAACAGAGATAGAATAAAATTTCCATATAAGCAGACGTGCATAGTTCATACTGTGTTGTTCAAAGGTTGATTGTACTCTTGATAAACTCACACAGGTGTAAATACAGGTATAAATAAGTTTGAAATAGAAAATCAGTGATGCCACTCAACACAGCTATTGGTCACAGCCATTTTGTGAGCTTCTTCCTATGCTGGAGAAATTATAGGTATTTGTCACTTTTCTAGAAGGAAGAACTTTTGATTAAAGGTAAGAATTTATTTGGTTTTCTACTATATGAATAAAGTAATGTAGGGGGGAAATAATGCCTCCCCATAAATTCTTAGTTAGAATGAACCCTTATTACAAAAGACAAATTATAAGAAAAATCAGTTTTTTAACATGTATATTTCACATGTACATACCAGACACCCAGAGAGCAAACAGATCTCAAAAAAGCAGCTTTAAATTCTAGCTTACATGGCACCATCAAAAAAGTTTAGTAAATTTTTACAGAAGTTACAAAACAAAGAAGGACTTTTGAGTTTCTAAGACAGTGTTTTTCAACCCTTTTTTTATGTCACAGCATACTTGAACCTATACTTAAATTATGTTGCACAAATTATGCACACCTAAATTATGTTGATTTAAAAAAGTAAAAAAATAATATACTTACTGTGCTTTCAACTTCTTTCAAAAATAACTAATGATTTATTATTATTATTATTATTATTATTATTTTGAGACAGAGTCTCACTATGTCACCCTCGGTAGAGTGCCGTGGCATCATACCTCATAGCAACCTCAAACTCTTAGGCTTAAGTGATTCTCTTGCCTCAGCCTCCCAAGTAGCTGGGACTACAGGCACACACCCCGACACCTGGCTTTTGTTGTTGTTGTTGTTGTTTAGCAGGCCTGGGCTGGGTTCGAAACCTCCAGCTCCAGTGTATGTGGCTGGTGCCCTAACCACTGAGCATTGGTGCTGAGCCTAATTTTTGCAGCACACCTAAGATCCTCTTATGGTACACCAGTGTGCCGTGGCACTGCTCTAGGAGCAGCAAAAAGTTTGTTAATGTAGATTCCTCTCTGGTAGCATCTCCAACCAGTAAAGGTCCAAAGTTGTTCTCAGTGGTGATCTTGGTTCTCTGGTAGAAGCAGGGGATGGGGGGGGGGGCAGGAGTATCTTTTGTCTTTATAAATCTATATCTTGCTTTTAGACAAACAGAGGCTTGCAAAGAGCTCTCCTGTAGCCATGTCTTTTCTTTTCTTTTCTTTTCTTTTTGAGACAGAGTCTCCCTATGTCGCCCTTGGTAGAGTGCTGTGGAGTCACAGCTCATAGCAACCTCAAACTCTTGGGCTTAAGCAATTCTCTTGCTTCAGCCTCCTAAGTAGCTGGGACTACAGGCACCTGCCACAACGCCTGGCTATTTTTGTTTGTTTTCTTGTTGTTGTAGTTGTCACTGTTGATTTTAGCTCTCCCAGGCTGAGTTCAAATCCACCAGCCTCAGTGTATGTGGTCAGCACCCTACCCACAGAGCTACAGGCACCACCCTGTAGCCATTTCTTAATTGTCTTTAGCAATTCTCATCTCCTACAGTGACAGTACTGAAACTGCCCTTAGAAATTGATGAAAGGGTACAAGGCTAGAGCTAAAGGCCTTAAAACTCTGAAGGAACAAGCCTAGCTAAAATAATGATAATAATGAAACTCCCTGTGAAGGAATAGACTTAGCTAAAATAATAATTATCAGCCCCTGTCAACTTTTCTTGCTTCATAATAGTCACTGTCCCCTTGTTTCTTTATAATTGCTACTATAGAGGGCATAGGTTCTTAACTTTTGACCACGTAGGGTGGCTCACGCATGTAATTCCAGCACTCTGAGAGGTCAAGGCAGGAGGATTGCCTGAGTTCAGGAGATTAAGACCAGCCTCAGCAAGAGTGAGACCCCTGGCTCTAATAAAAATAGAAAAATTAGCCAGGCATGGTGGTGCATGCCAGTAGTTCCAAGAGGACTTGGGAGGCTGAGGCAAGAGGATAGCTTGAGCCCAAGTGTTTCAGGTTGCTGTGAGCTTGGCTCAGGCTACTCAGGGAACAGAGTCTTAACTCTGTTAAGAAAAAAAAGATTCTCAACTTTTTTCCATAGAAAACATCATCCGTTTTCAGAACCGACAGGTAGTTTTTGAGATGTCTTACAGGTGGGTTGACTGACCCACCCAAACCAGGGAACTGAATCAGCTGGTCTTGGATCCCTCACCCAAGGAACTACATTCTAGTCAATCAGCTGACCCATCCAGACAGTAGCCCATACCAAAGGACTGCTGATTCCCTGAAACTGGCCAGTTATCAAACTGATTGGCAATGCTCTGCCCACTAAACTGTCTTTAAAAACCTTGTCCCCCATTTTTCTGGGAGGTAGATTTCAGAGATTTCTCCTATCTAGCGTTCTGCAGAATAAACTATAAACTTTGCCATCTCTGGATTTTGGCTTTCCCTTAGGCAGCAGGCAGATGGAACTTGGCTGTGTGGCAACAATACCCCTAAGAAGAATGCTGGGTACAGAATTTGAAGCTCAAAAACAAGTCCAAAGGAAGACTCAGTTGAGTCCTCCAGTCTGGACCCGAGTTAGCCTTTGGAGACTGACAGCCAGGGGCAGGGTGGTGAATCCATTTTCCTGTTTAGGCCTGGTTAAGAAAAGTCCAACAGGGGTGGGGATAACCATGTCAGTTAAATGACTTACTGATGACTCAGAGAAGGGCATTTCTCTGCAGTCCTGGTGTCCAGGTCTCCATCTCCATTTCTTGCATCTCCTGGTGGATGTACCTGGGAGTGCTTGGGTGTGATGGTGATGTGGAGTTGTGGAACCAGGCAGGTGGTAACAACCACTGTTAACCTGAACACGGTTTCATGAAGAGTGCTGCTGGTCAGGCCCTAACAAGGCCAAATGAGCCTGTGTGTAGAAATCTGGAGATGATTTATTCTCTTTCAAGGCCTACTGTCACATAAGTTAGGGAACCAGACTCCAGAGACCCAGGGCATTCTGTGCACTCAGAGAAGCATTAACTGGCTATACATTTAATTTTAAATTTAAAAATACTTTCAAGATATAGGCACCTTAAAAACAAGAGCTATTTTGACTTTATAACCTATGAGGGGGGATCTGTTTAATGTATACTATACTGATTAATAACATTGCTGATGTATGCTTTCACTGCGAGATATAAATATAACAAAAACAGAGCATAACAGTTTGAGGAACCTTGCTGTTCTCCAAAATTGCTGGCTTTTCTGTAAAAACTGTTAATCTCTCATCCGTTTTCCATTGATTGACTTGGGTAACAGGCAGAGGGACTCCTTGGTCGAACAACACAGAGACCCTTAAGTCTCTCTAGGTCGCCTTTGCACCTGGGAATCATTGTGACTGGGCTCAGTCTTGGGGTCCTGCGCCATGGGGCACTCTGGGGCGCTGGGCGCAACACTGGAGTGGTGGTGCAGGGGTACCAGATACGGAGTAGTGGGGTTACGAAGGTGTAAAGGTGCCATGGAGCGCAGATAATGCCTAGATACTGAAGGGCTCAGAGACCGCCTCTTCCCTTGGGCAATCCCGGGCAGTCCAGGCAGACAGGGGAGGAGCCGCCATTGCCCACATTGGGCCCATGTGGTTGGTCCAAATTCAATCCTACCCGCCCCTTACCGCAAACCGATTGGCTGACGTGTCTTTCCACAGCTACTCTTCCTCCAGTCACCTTTGCAGCGTCCCTCGGCTTTGTTTCTGAGTTTGGAATTTGTTTTATACACCTCTGTGACTAAACATTTTCTCCGCTGTCCTTGGACATCAGTGTGTTTTCCTAACATGCACGCGACGTAGGGATGTGGCTGCTTTAGAGTGGAGGGTAGGGACGGCGCCCGTGGCTCAAAGGAGTAAGGTGCCGGCCCCATATGCCCCGAGGTGGCGGGTTCAAAGCTAGCCCCGGCCAAAACCACACACACACACACACACACGCACAAAATAGAGTGGAGGGTGGAGTTGAGGACCAGTCTGGGTGGTCCCTCGGGATATGTTTGGGTGTTAGGCAACCGATTGCCTGCCCCAGAGCTCCCCTCCGCCTGTCCCTCCCCCCGGCTCCTCCCCCTGCACCTGGCCCCCCTCCCAGCTCCCACAGGGTGGAGACCACCTTTTCTAAAAATACACAAATTATTTTCATTAAGATATTCTTGTGTTGTGTGCATTGCTTGGTTTCCTTGGCTTTTCCAAATCCTAATTGAGGCAACTAGATTGAACTGCCCTTAAGATATTTAATTACTTAGGAAGAGAAATATATGATAAAAATTTGGGGCGGGGGAACATTTCACCAAAACCTACTGCAGAGCAGGGGCGGTTTGGCGGGGTCAAGAGCCGCCCACAGCCTCGGCAGACGCCCACGTCTGCCCGGGGGATGCCTATAAGCGCAAAACCAATCGGGGGCGCACCCCTGCAGGAGTGCTCAGCGCCCTGGGACTCAAATGGAGTTTGCGCATTTCCAAGCTGTGCATTCGTGGTGGTGATGACAAATTTGCTTTCGCGCTGTTTCACTTCCGCAAGCACTTCATCTGTCTTTCCTTCCCACCTGCCACTGGCATTTGTAGCCCTCTCCTACTCCCTGAAATACAGTGGAAATAGGTATCAAAGCCGCGTCTGCAGATGTGGACGTTGGGAGACTGTTGCTTTACCTCCTCGCCTTGGTACGAATGTGGGCGCTTCTGGGCCCCAGATCCCCCAAGAGCACCGTCTTCGCGGCTGGAGAGCTCTTAGGTGCTAGCCCAGAGCAAAGCAGTGCCTTTAAGAATGGGGTCTCGCCGGCGACCCAACCCTACGCCACAGGAGATGTCCCTGGTGAAAATGCTCCCCAGCGATGGTGGGAAGGCCTTTATACCCGGGATGCCGACTGGAAGCTGTTCAGAGGATAAAGGCCACACACATCCTCTTTTCTTGGCAATCTTATAAGCATTAAGCAAAGTCCCATGCTCTGCAGAACTCCATAGCACATCCTGTCATTTCAGCCTCTCCAACTTCCTCCAGCTCCAAATCCCAAAATGTTCCAATCGTCCTCCGATCCTGTCCTTTTTCCATCTGTACGGTGCTGGCCTCATGCAAGTGCCTCCCTCCCTCTGGAGCCTGCCTGGACCTAGTCTGCTTTCCTTTAGTTAATCCACGACAGCATTTTGGGAGAAAGTAACACCACAAAAAGTGTTGTGTTTGCCATTGCCATGTGCCATTTGTATTAAATGCTTATGTGTGAGAAATTTAAAGAGACTTGCCTTCTTGGCAGCGGGGGTGGCAGGGTGGGGAGAGCGCACAAGGGGAGTGGAGAGCATTCAAGGTAGGAAGCCTTTATCCTAGCACAAAAATCAAAGATGTTAAAATGGGCTCATTTCTTGCATTCAGTCATTCATTTAACGTATTTATTGACTGGCTTCCGACACCTGGGACTGAACTCTAGAACCATTAAAGAAGTGGGAAGGGGGGATGCTTATGTATTTGTTTAAATAATCTAAACCCCTTTTTATTTTTTAGAAGCAGGGTTGCCCAGGTTGGGGTGCAATAACACCTGGAATGTAGCTGCCTCAACTCCTGGGCTCAAGCAATCTTCCTGCCTCAGCCTCCAAAGTAGCTGGGATTACAGGTGCACTACATGGTGCACCACTAATATTTTTGTTTTCTTGAGACAGAGTCTCATTCTGTTGCCCAGGCTGAAATGCCATGGCATAAGCCTAGCTCACAGCAATCTCAGATTCCTGGGTTCAAGAGATCCTCTAGCCTCTCCCTCCCAAGTAGCTGGGATTACAGTAGGCACTCAACACAATGCCATGGCTAGTTTTTTTTTTTTTTTTAATTTTTAGTAGAGAAGAGGTCTTGCTTTTGCTCAGGTTGGTCTCAAACTCACGAACTCAAGTGATCCTCCCGCTCTGGCCTCCCAGAGTGCTAGGATTACAGGTATGAGCCACTGTACCTGGCCTTAGCATAATTTTTTTTTATATAATTTAAACTAAATTTTTAATAGCAAAATGATTATTGTTGCAACAATAAAAATTAAAATTAGTGCATTTGAGCCATGGTGATAATAAGTTTAATATTTTTAAGCCAAGTTTAAATCCCCTCATTTTTATTTTTTTAATTTCAGATTAAAGTGAGAATACAATGTTTTCATTTGTTAGGTAGAGTGCCTCCTATAATTAGTTGTGTCCTGTATCCAAGAGGTGTGCCATATACCCTTACATTGTGCCTAAATTTTTTTTACAGAGACACAGTCTGGCTATGTTGCCAAGGCTGGAAACTCCTGGTCTCAAACCGCTCTCCCACCTGGGCCTCTTGGAGTGCAGGTGTGGGCCTTCATGCCAGGCTTTAAAACTGCCTTGTAAATTACTCTTCCAGGCCATGACTCCCAAGCACAGATGTTTGTTTCTAGTGGCTAAGCTAGAAGCCCTGGGGGTTTTTTGGTTTGGGAATTTGGGGGGGGGGTTACTTTTTCTTTCCCTTTCCTCCTCCTTCCTCCCCTCCCTCTTCTTTCTTTCTTCCTCCTTTCTTTCTCAGAAAGAAACTCTCAGATTTACCTCATAGTGTATCATCTGTCAATACATCATGTCAGTTTCCATCCCAACTGTATCAGCTGGCTACAGTTGCTATAATAAAATACCACAGACCTGTGGCTTAAACAGTAGAAATCTATTTCTCACAGTTTGGAGGCTGGAAATCTGAGATCAGGTTCTGTGAGGTCCCTCTTCCTGGTCTGTAGATAGCCACTTTCTGACTTTGTCCTCACATGGAGCTCAGAAAACAATACCCCAAAATGAAGGCCTGAGAATCAGAAAGGTTCTCTCTGATCTCTTGCCCTCCTGTCAGCCTTCTTCTCTCCCTAGCTAGCCATAAAAGCTAGAATCTCTCTTCCCCAAGGGAGGGGGAAGTCACAGAAACCAGAAACCCTTTTCCCTAAAGCCAGACAAAGAAATCTAAAAATATAGGCTCAGCACCTGTAGTTCAGCAGCTAGGGCGCCAGCCGCACATACCAGAGCTGGTGGGATCGAACCCGGCCTGGAGCGCCAAACAACGACAACTACAACAAAAAATAAACAGGCATTGTGGCGGGCGCCTGCAGTCCCAGTTACTTTGGAGGCTGAGGCAGAGTTTGAGGTTGCTGTGGGCTGTGATGCCACAGCACTCTACTGAGGGTCACATAGTGAGACTCTGTCTCAAAAAAGGGGAGGGGGCAGCGCCCAGCCCCATATACCGAGGGTGGCGGATTCAAACCTGGCCCTAGCCAGCTAAAACGGCAGTGACAACTGCAACAACAGTCCCAGCTACTCAGAAGGCTGAGGCAAGAGAATTGCCTAAGCCCGAAAACAAGTTGGAGGTTGCTGTGACTTTAACTTTCCACCCTGCCTTTCTGTATAAAAACTGGCCACAAAGAAATTTTGTGATCTACTTTGTTTGACTGTAGGTCATGAGACATACACACCCCCAGTCCACAGAGGGTCCTGCCCTACACCCAAAAGATGCTGCTTAGAGATGCTTAGAATAATTCAGACAGACAGGTCTTACTGGGTTTCCCCAGTCTATTAACATCAGATCATACACTTTATATCCAATCATTTCTACACAGCTGTGCGCTTTGTAAAACCTAAGCATAAAAATGGACAGTTTCTTCTTTATCTTTATCCTGAAGGCTCCCATGTCATATAAAACTATGATCAAATACATTTGTGTGCCTTTTCCCCTATTAATCTGCCTCTTGTCAGTTGATTTTTCAGTGAACCTTCTGTGGTATAAGGAAACTTTCCGTTGGCTCCTATAGTGACTGAGAAAGAAAAAAGCAAGCTCTTTTATGTCTCTTCTACTAAGGCCACTAATCCCATCCATGAGGCCCCACCCTCATGATCTACTAACCTCCTAAAAACCCCACCTCCTAACACCACCACCTTCGGATAGAGGGTTTTCAGCCTGTGAATTTGTGGATGACATCCCATCTGTAACAATGAGCCATGAAAAGCTGGGGCTGATCTCCTGACACTACCAAGCAGCCACGATGTGGTGGGTGGGCAGAACAATTCCTAAATCTCAGGGGCTACACTAAAAGACAACTTTTTATCCAAAGTCCTCCTTAGAGACACTTATGTCCTGTCCAAAGTTTTGTTCCAAACTTAGGAAGCCAGGATGGCGAGTTCTTGCAAAGCCAATTTACTAGGTCTATTGCTAACACTGTATTTTCCAAGGAAGTGCACAGTTGGGCCTAGGAGGAAGTCCAGGAGCCCGACTACAGTTCAGCCAGAGAATCTTTGTCAGAGAGCATACCCTGCAGGACTGTTAAAAGAACTAAATTGAACTAAGTATTAAGGGGTTACTGAGCTTCTAGTACGTAATCTGGAAACATTTGCTAAACCCACTGCATATTTGAAAAGGAAACATTAAAAAAAACGCTTAAAGTGATTATGTCCAAAGCAGCTCAAGCAACCCTGATATTGTACACTCCTAAGTGTGAAACAGACCTCAGAAGACAGACTTGAATGCAGAGGTCACTGCCTGAGCTCACAGGCGTATTCCCTGATAAGCATTCATTGGGCCTTCACTAGGTGCTGGGTTTGCTCTGGAGATTCAGATGTGAAACCCACATCCTTGCCCTGTGGATTACAGTCTGAGTTCTGGTGGGAGAAAAACTCATGCTACATAGTTATGTGATACAGCTGTCCAGGGAATAAACAGAGCTCAGCTCAGGCAGCCCAAGCTGCTTGTGGCTGGGTCAGTCCTAAGAAGAAAAAGAGTTAAGAGGAATTAGGCACAAAATTAATGCTGGGCACCCTGCCAGTTGCTTCACACAGACTCTCAAGCAACTGTATCAAGGTGGCACTTCCAGCCTCATTCTACAGATGAGGACATGGAGGCATGCAGAAGGAAAATAATCTGCCCAAGGTAGAGCAGATAAATGACCACCAGATTAGGGCTTTTCTGCGCATGTGCACATACATCTTTTTAAAATGCATATTCTGACTCACTCTCTCTCTCTCTCTCTCTCTCTCTCTCTCTCTCTCACACACACACACACACACACACACACACACACACACGCGCGCGCGCGCACACGTCTTTTAAAATGCAGATTCTGAGTCAACTGGAGTGGGGTCTGAGATTCTGCTTTGCTAACTAGCTCTGCAGGTGATGCTGAAATTCTTCACACCTTATGTTTCTTTGTTGAGAGTTAATATAACCGGGGAAGCATCTCAGAGTCCAGTGCCTTCCAAAAGCCTGTGTTCTCATGGGTGTAACTGTAGAACATCACTAGTACCTACCTCTTGTATATATTAGGAGACAGATTAGATCATGCATCTTAAGCACTTGGCATTGTGGCTGTCACTGTAGCGCGATTCCAGAGGCCTTAATGACACCAAGAGGAAGGATTAGCATTTCTTTGAAACTCATTCTATTTCCTGTATCCAGTTAAAAATCTGCTCCGTGGCTGGCTACACGTCTAATACATTATATATTGAATTCTGAAAGGAATGTACCTCTTTAGTCTTGGGGGTGGGGGGTGGGAAATAAATGGCTAAGAAGTTGCAAGCTGCAAGCAGCTATTCCCATCCGCATTGCCCTGGCTAAACATCAGCTCCCCCTCCCTAGCTGACAGCCTCTATAAGAAGTGCCCCAAAGTATTTGCCTCACAGCCGAAGAAGTGGGAGATGAAGGGCTGCGACGGGTTGTCAATTCCTTCTCAGCTCCATCCAGGCCCACCGCAGGCACACACAAACACACACACACACACACAAATCCTCTCTGGGTTTAAGACAAAGGATTTGAACAAAGACGACAACCTGAGCTCTGGCCTGCGGCAGAGGAGCTTTTGCATTGGTTGCACTACCGTCCAATAGGAAAAAAAAGCTGGCATGACTTATTTGCATAACTCCTTCTTGTTGGTAGTTGGAGACGTTGGGCCTTCCAATCAGACGCGAGAGATTTGGAGCCTTCATTTGAATATAAAGATGACAAATAGCCCTGCCCTATCTAGATAGCAGGTCATTGGGGCGCTGCCGCCGCCTAGCCATGCCGGAGCCTTCGCGGTCGGCTCCGGCCCCCAAGAAGGGTTCCAAGAAGGCCATTACAAAGGCACAAAAGAAGGACGGTAAGAAGCGCAAGCGGGGCCGCAAGGAGAGCTACTCCATCTATGTGTACAAGGTGCTGAAGCAGGTGCATCCAGACACCGGTATCTCCTCCAAGGCCATGGGCATCATGAACTCCTTTGTCAACGACATCTTCGAGCGTATTGCTAGCGAGGCCTCTCGCCTGGCTCATTACAACAAGCGCTCGACCATAACTTCCCGCGAGGTGCAGACGGCAGTGCGCTTGCTGCTTCCCGGGGAGTTGGCCAAGCACGCTGTGTCTGAGGGTACCAAGGCTGTCACCAAGTACACCAGCTCCAAGTGAGGCGTACGCTGTGTGCCCGGAACCCAAAGGCTCTTTTCAGAGCCACCTCCAAGCTCGAAAAGGAGCGTGCCACCTTGTCTGGTCGTATACCCTGATTAATCGGGGTGGTGAGGAGAGGTATAGTGTGCAGCGGGAGGAGGGAGGCAAGTCTTGAGATAAAACCTTGTGCGTATTGGCACATTACCTTTAAAAAATGATTATTGAGGCCCCCGCGATGGTTTAACATCTGTAATGCCAGCACTTTGTTGGAGGCCCAGGAGGGAGGATTGCTTGAGGCTTGGAGTTTGAGCCCATCCTGAGCGACATAAGGAGACCCCCATTTCTACCAAAAAACTAAAAATTATCCGGGAGTAGTGCTGTGTGCTTGTAGTCTTAGCTACTCAGAGGCGGGATGATGGCTTAAGACCAGGAGTTTGAAGCTGCAGTGAGCTTAATTGAGCCACCACACTTCAGGCTGGACACGGCCAAATCCTGTATAAAAAAACAAATAACTCTTGCTGGGTTAATCTTGGCCACAGCTAGAAGCTGGAGAAGACGATTGTGCCCATGGATCTCAACCAACGATCCATTGGCGTGTGGCATGCGCCCTACCCGTAGGTCACCACCTGGAAGATCTTGTGCCAATCCCCTACCCTGGCGGGAGTATGGAGGCTCAGTGAGGCCTTTGAGTTGTTGCTCTGCCCTGACAGTGGTGCTTGGGGCCCTCCTTCCACTTTCCTTTCCTCCTTTGCAGAGAGCTTCTGCCCACCCTCCCCTGCACACACACCTCCCCCAAATTTCTGCAGCTTTACACCTACACAGCTCCCTATGTCATATGTTCCTTTTTGAAACATCAAAACCAGTGCACATGACTGGGCCCCTGTACCTCAGCGGCTAGGGTCCCAGCCACATACACCAGGGCTGGCAGGTTCAAACCTGGCCCAGGCCTGCCAAACAACGAAAACCACAACAAAAAGCTGGACATTGTGGCAAGTGCCTATATTCCCAGATACTTGGGAAGGTAAGGCAAGAGAATCGCTTAAGCCCAAGAGTTTGAGGTTGCTGTGGGCTGTGACAGCACAGCACTCTACTGAGGGCAACATAGTGAGATTCTTGTCTCAAAACAAACAACAAAAACACCAGTGCACAGACCCTTTTCTTCACCCTTAGCACTCAGCTGCAATTTCCGCAATTCAGAAATTCAGGTATTCTTTCAGGCCAGAATATGTGTGTGCGTGTGTGTGTGTGTGTGTGTGTGTAAGCCTAGTAAACAACTGGGGATCCTTTTACATAAAGCAAATGCTGTGCCTTTTCTAAAAATTCCAGTAAATCATTGACAAAATATTAAATATGGCTTGGCGCCTGTGGCTCAAGCGGCTAAGGCACCAGCCATATACACCTGAGCTGGAGGTCCACCAAACAACAATAACAGCTGCAACCAAAAATTAGTCGGGTGTTGTGGCAGGTGCCTGTAGTCCCAGCTACTTGGGAGGCAGAGGCAGGAGAATTGCTTGAGCCCAGGAGTTGGAGGTTGCTGTGAGCTCTGATGCCATAGCACTCTACCCAGGGTGAGAGCTTGAGGCTCTGTCTAAAAAAAAAAAAAATATATATATATATATACATATACACACACACACATTCAATATGATGTTTGCTGGATGACATGTTAATTAACAACTAAGGCATTCAGGTGGACTGAGGTCCAAGCTGTCCTCCTCCTAAAATATACCCACTAGGGTTGGCTCTCTACCCAGGAACAATGCCTAAAAGGACCCAGCCTCCCAAGAGCTGAAAGATCGCTGGGATTTGAATTTGGACTCTCTTCCCTCACTGTGGACAAGGGCCATCAGACTCAACACCACCTCCACTTACAGCTGGATGAGGGCACATTCCTCACATTTTTAACCTCTTACTGTCTCTGTCTCATAAAATAAATTCACTTTATTGCATTCATAGTGTCTTCTTGAACAGTTTTTTCCCTCCAAAATCTTTTTAAAAATAGGTTTTATTTTTTAGAGCACTTTTAGATCCAACATGCTTTTTCTGAATCAATGTGTAATAGTTGTACATATTTGGGGGGGGGGGTACATGTGATATTTTAATACATGCATAGAATGTGAAAAGATGGAGCCAGGGGGAAGGAGGCATCCTTCACCCCAAATATTTTCAACCCCTCTTTAGGTTGGAAACATTCCTATTCCTTTCTAGCCATTTTGAATGAACCTTACAACAAACATTTAACTATAGTTGCAACACTGTACTATAAAACACTACATCTTGTTTCTTAAACCATTTATTTATACCCATTAATCAACTTTTCTTCATCCACTGCCCCCACTGGCTTCCCAGTCCCTGGTAACCACCAATCAATTCCCTGTGAAGGTAAGATCCACTTTTTTTAGCTTCCACAAATGATTGAGAACATGCTATACATATCTTTCTATGCCTGGCTTATTTCACTTACCATATGTCCTCTAGTTCCATTCATGTTGCTAATGACAGGATTTCATTTTTTATGACTGAATAGTATTTCATCGTACTATCATACTTTATTCATTCATTCATTCATTGGTGGACACTTAGATTGATTCCATATCTTGACTATTGTCAATAGTATTGTAATGAACATGGGAGTGCAGAAATCTCTTTGATATACTGATTTCCTTCTTTTTGGGTATATATCCAGTGGTGGGATTGCTGGGTCATATAGTAGTTCTATTTGTAATTTCTTGAGGTATTTCCATGTTGTTTTTCATAATGGCTGTACTAATTTACATTCCCCCCAACGAAGTTGGAGTGTTCCCCTCTCCTGCATTCTTGCCAGCATCTTTTTCTATCTTTATGATCAAAGGCAGTTTAACTGGGTTATTCCCTTCAAGATTTACTCCATAATGATTGACAAATTTAACTTGAAATTTCTAGGTGAGATGAGAGGTAGTCTTTTAAATGCATTTCAGATTGTATATCTGCAAAATCCCTCCAGTTCATTCCAGAAACTTAATTTAGGAATGTGACTGAATTATTTCTAATCCAGACAGTGCTTCCACTTTGTTCAGTACTAATTCTCTTAGATTCTGTGGATTCTTATATAGTTGATGTGTGTGTGCTGCCCTCTTTTAATGCTGAAATTCCAGCTTAATGTTTTGGTTTTTCTATTATAACAATATGATTATAGACCCAGAAATTGCACACAATTTCTCTTTATTTTCTTGATTATAAAATCTCCATGCCTTTTTGCATTTCTCTTTACAGATTCTTGTCCTGGGAAGGAGGAATGAATCCCACACATTCTGGGCCTATCGGGATGCCAAGTAGAGGAGGTATATTTTATTTATTTTTAAATTTTTATTATTATTATTTTAAGAGACAGAGTCTCACTTTGTCACCCTTAGTGGAGTGCGGTGACATCATAGCTCACAGCAACCTTAAACTCTTGGGCTCAAAGAGATTCTCTTGTCTCAGTCTCCCTGGTAGCTGGGACTACAGGTGCCTGTCACATTGCCCAGCTATTGTTTTTAGAGACAGGGTCTGGCTCTTGCTCAGACTGGTTCTGAACTCCTGAGCTCTGGCAATCCACTGGCTTGGACCTCCCAGAGTACTAGGATTACAGGCATGAGCCACCTTGCCTAACCTTGGAGTTGCTATTTTAACTTCAATCTGGTGCCAAAGGTGTCAGAAGGACTTAGAAATTAGTTGACATTCACCTGAATCATATACTACACAATGTATTCTTAGAGAATTATTTTTGGAATTTTTTATTACATGTTCATTTTGCACCTTGATTTTATCTTTGGCACTAACCTAGTGCTAATGCAATCAATCACACTCCTCTCTCTGCCAGAGGCAGGTTTCATCTTACTTAACCTGTTTTGAGATCATAAAGGGAGAGAACTAAGTGCATCTAATGAGAGCAGTTTCATGACTGCAAGTGCTCCTTTAGGATGTTGACTCCTGATCTGCAGTGTATGCTGATAGGTGGCCGAGGGCTTGGCTGTGTCATTCAGCAGGCACCTGAATTCAGTAGCTTATAATACAAATACTGTATTTCTTAGCAGGATTAAGGGTGTGGTGATAGTTCTCACTTTTAATGATGGATCTGTTTAATTTTTGGATTATAACTAGGGGGACAAGAATGAGTAAAACGGCTATGACAATTTCTACTATGTTTTTTTTTTTTTTCTAAAAATTGGCCTCCACAGGGACTGTTAAAAATTGCCTATACCAGGCGGCACCTGTGGCTCAAAGGGGTAGGGTGCCAGCCCCATATGCTGGAGGTGGCAGGTTCAAACCCAGCTCCGGCCAAAACCTGCAAAAAAAAAAAAAAATTGTCCATACCAACTATATTGCAAGTCATCAAGATGGGGGGATTGTGAAGTTTTTGATTAGCAATAATCTGAAAACATCATTGGCTACAATACTACCAACTATACAAAGCTGTACTTATTTTCATAAAATTTTGTGCCACATATATCCAGAGAAAACAACCAAATGAAAATGATTCTGAACCAGTATTATTCTTGTTGACGTACAGATGAATAGACACTAAAGGAAAGAAGGAAAGCAGGGTATACCATTATCTCATTAAAAGAGCCAGTTTCTGGCTCAGCGCCTGTGGCTCAATTGGCTAAGGTGCCAGCAACATACACCTAAGGTGGTGGGTTCGAATCCCCAGCCCGGACCCGCCAAACAACAATGATGGCTGCAACCAAAAAATGGCCGGGTGTTGTGGCAGGCGCCTGTGGTCCCAGCTACTTGGGAGGCGGAGGCAGGAGACTCGCTTGAGCCCAGGGGTTGGAGGTTGCTATGAGCTGTGATGCCATGGCACTCTACCCAGGGGGATAGCTTGAGGCTCCGTCTCAAAAAAAAAAAGAAAAAAGAAATAGCCAAAGGGTAGTTTCTATGGAGATGCTAGCTTAAGTCAATTTAACAACTATTTTGTGGCTGTTCTGGCAAATTATCAATTACATGAAAGAAGAGTGTCAACAACAAAGGCAATCTTAATGGAGTTTAAGAAAAATCTCCAAGTGCAGAAGACTAACAGACTATAACCCAGTAACTCCATTTCTATAGATTAATCTTAAAGAAATATGCAAAAGAGACATGTACAAAGATATTAACTCTACCTTAAAAGCAATAAATTGGAAACACAAGTGTCTGTCAGTAGGAAAATATGTAAATAAACTATTAACTATTAAATGAAGAAAAACATTATAGCAATTAAAAATAAATATTAATCTACATATCAATATAAAACAAATTTAAAAGTAAGAGTAAAAAATCAAAATGTAGATGTAGATACATATTATACCCTTTCTAGAAAGCTTTTAAACCCTACACAAACAACTCAATACTGTATATTCTAAAATGCAGAAACATTAGCTGTCATGGTCATAGTTGCTCAGAGATGGGAAATGATGTGATTGAGCCCTAAACTCAACTGCAGTACAGCATAATGGTTAAGAGCAGAGACAAGACAGAGACTAGAGCTCATTTACATCACCTACCGGGTTACATTGTAACCTCTCTATGCCTTATTGTGTTTTCAGCTATAAAACGAGAAATCACCATACCTAATTTAAGGGTTTATTGTAAGAACTGAACGAGTTAAAGTGTCAAGTGATCAGAAGAATGGCACACAGTTACACGGTATATTCTCTCTTAAAAAGAGAGCTAAAGAACACACAACATTCCAAATAACATCTCCTCATCATCTTGGGTGGTGTTTATTATAAACCAGTGGTTCTCAACCTGTGGGCTGCAACCCCTTTGGACTGTATTAAAGGTTCACGGCATTAGGAAGGTTGAGAACCACTGTTATAAACTATCCTTTTCTGCATTTTTAAATGGCCCTTTTCTTGTCCCTTTGTGTGATTTAAATGGCCCATTCTTTTTTTTTTTTTTTTTTTTTTTTGAGACAGAGCCTCAAGCTATCGCCTTGGGTAGAGTCTCCTGGCGTCACAGCTCACAGCAACCTCCAACTCCTGGGCTTAGCCAATTCTCTTGCCTCAGCTTCCCAAGTAGCTGGAACTATAGGCGCCTGCCACAACACCAGGCTGTTTTTGGGTTGCAGGTGTCATTGTTGCTTGGCAGGCCCAGGTTGGAGTAGAACCTGCCAGCTCAGGTGTATGTGGCTGGCGCCTTAGCCACTTGAGCCACAGGCACCGAGTCTAAATGGTCCATTCTAATGTTTTTGCTATCTATGTCCTCTTATAGAAAGTTTGTTGTCTGTATCTTGTTATAGAATTCCAATTCTCTTTAATTCCGTCAAATTAATTTATGCTTACCAACATCACCTTTTAACCATTATACTTTTACCCCCTTCCCACATTATGTCTTCTATCTCCCCATCTAAATAGTAAAATTACTGTCATTTATAGTTCTTGAAAAGTCCAGGAATGAGCTAACTGCAGAAAACTCACAGGGAAAAATTTGATGACTAATACTCTTAGCCCCTCCGTAGCCCTTTCACTAAGATTCATAGGTCTGGTACAAGCCCCCAAATAAACATTTTTTTTTTTTTTTTTAAAGAGACAAGAGTCTCATTACCTCCCCTGCTCAGTAGAGTACTGTAGTGTCACAGTTCACAGCAACCTCCAACTCCTGGGCTTAGGTGATTCTCTTGCCTCAGGCTCCCAAGTAGCTGGGACTACAGGTGCCAGCCACAATGCCCGACTATTTTTTGTTGCAGTTTGGCTGGGCCGGGTTCGAACCCATCACCCTGGATATATGGGGCTGGTGCCCTACCCACTGAACCACAGGTGCTGCCCAAATAAACATTTTTACTATAGATCCATCCAGGTGATTCTGAGAAAGGTGATCCAAGGATTGATTATCCTTTAGAGAAATAGTGCTCTTAGTCAAGGGACACCTCCCCTTAAAAAGGGAGAAATTTTTTTTTTTTGCCTTTCTGATTGCTCTATTTCCTCTTATAACTCATCTTATACTCCAAAGTGGGTTTTCAGAGATTTTAAGAACACTTTCAAAAGTTTAAGAGTTTCAAACAAAAACAAACCAATAATGAATGATTTAGAACATATTTGACTGAGGTATCACAGAGAAAATATATATTTTATATGTACCTAGGAGTTACTATTTATTTTTTTATTTATTCATTTATTTATTTATTTAGAGACTGAATCTCATTATGTCTAGGTAGAGTGCCGTGGCATTACAACTCATAGTAACCTCCAACTCTTGGACTTAAACGATTCTCTTGCCTCAGCCTCCCAGGTGGCTGGGACTACAGGTGCCCACCACAATGCCCGACTATTTTTTTTTTCTTTTTTTGGGACAGAGCCTCAAGCTGTCGCCCTGGGTAGAGTGCCCTGGTATCACAACTCATAGCAACCTCCAATTCCTGGGCTCAAGCAATTCTCCTGCCTCTGCCTCCCAAGTAGCTGGGACTACAGGTTCCTGCCACAACGCCCAGCTATTTTTTGGTTGCAGCCATCATTGTTGTTTTGGGCGGGCTGGGGTGGGTTCGAACCCGCCAGCTCAGGTATATGTGGCTGGTGCCTTAGCCACTTGGGCCACAGGCGCTAAGCCCTGGCTATTTTTTTGTTGGAGTTGTCGTTGTTTGGCAGGCCTGGGCTGGGTTCAAACCCTCCAGCCCTGGTGTATGTGGCTGGTGCCATAGCTGATGAACTACAGGTGCCAAGCCAACCTATGAGTTTTAAAGGCTTGGAAAAACTATCAGCCCAGTATATTCAAGAATACTTTAATAGTTCTCAGTACTCAATTCTACTCTCTATGAATTCGAAATAAAAATATCAACCACACCTCTCTCCTAGTGATATTTTATCTGATTCAGGATTTTTCTGGTAGTAGAAAGCTACCTTCCTTCTTAAAATTTTAATTGTGAAAGCTGAAAGAAGAATGGAACACTTACTGAATCTTTCTTACGAGATCGTTCCTTCTTCATCTTCCCTCCCGCTGCTCTGATACTGACTCTGTTTTCTCCTCCCAGGTAACCCCGACAATTGGCTGACCCACAGAAACATTTCTGAGCTTCTTTTCTGTTCAAGGAGCATAAGAAAGAAGTCTGTTATGTGGAAGTAAATCAAATAAAAATGGTGAAAACAATTATACACAAAAGTCATACCAGTTTGAAGAAAATAAAAACAAAAAACCTTCGTTAAGAGACTCCCAACAAATCTGCCACTATTGGAAAAACCTGAAAATTGCTCTTTAAAAATATTCATTCTTTTCCAATCGTCTTTTATTCAGTAGACAAAACTAACCAAGAAGTCAATGTTTTCTTTACTATCCATACCTACTAATGGATAAAAATAAGAGGTTTTATATATATGTATATATACACACACACACACACATATATATCTGGGCTAAGAACAAAACTGCTTAAATTGTTCAGCGATTACATATATATAAATGCTTAATTAGCACAGTTAAAAATGCATTAGTATAGGATTCTTAAAAGGAAACAGCTGGTTATTAAAAGTTATCGTGACATAAGGATAACACACTACTACATATAACAAATATAGTAGTAAATGAATGTAACCCTGGAGGCAAGGGAGACAGGTAGAAAAGAACACAGGCCTAAGCAGAAACCACCTCTGCCATTTATTAATGACCAGAGCTACCTGAGAAAACATGGAATACTCTAAAAGTAAACTGACAGATTTTATATGTGACAGCAACAATTAGAAGCACAAAGTAAATTGTTTAATAAGTAAAGCAAGAATTCACAAACACAGCTTGGCACCTGTAGCTCAGTGAGTAGGGAGCGGGCCACATACACCGAGGTTGGTGGGTTCGAGAAGGGCCTGCCAAACAATAATGACAATGGCAACAAAAAATAGCCTAGCGTTGTGACAGGTGTCTGCAGTCCCAGCTACTTGGGAGGCTGAGGCAAGAGAATTGCTTAAGCCTAAGAGTTTGAGGTTGCTGTGAGCTGTGACACCACAGCACTCTGAGGGTGACATAGTGAGACTCTGTATCAAAAAAGAATCCACCAACAGCACTTGATTTCTACTTTCCTTTCTCTAAATGAGGGAAGCAAAGAGGGGGAAAAATGGAACCCAACATAGAACCTGGTCTGCACTTATGTTCTGCATACCTGACAAAAAGACGTAGATAGAATAAAAAAATAACAATCTGGCATTTGTCCTAGATTATAATCAGATAGTCACTTTCAAAACTGAAAGAACCTCGGTGTTCACTAAGTTCTAAAACATGAAGCATGAACATGTCAAGGAGTATCTCTAACAGCTTCTTCACTGCCCAAGTATCAGTGACTGACACCAGACTGAAAGATAGCATTAAAAAAATTAAAATATCCAAGAACCTCTGTATCTATGTGCTTTTTTAGTAGAAACACCAGAAAGGACTTATTTACATAAGTGTAATTTGTAAAAACAAGCAAAAGAAACATTTATTTATTTGAGACAGAGTCTATCTCACCCTCAGTGGAGTGCCATGGAGTCACAGCTCACAGCAACCTCAAACTCTTGGGCACAAACTCTTGGTCATCCATGGGACTACGGGTGCCCGCCACAACACCTGGTTATTTTTAGAAGCAGGGTCTCATTTTTGCTCAGGCTGGTCTTAAACTCCTGAGGTTAGGCAGTCCACTTACCTCAGCCTCCTAGAATGCTGAGATTACAGGTGTGAGCCACCACACCTGGTCTAGTACTGGTTTCTTAATAATCAGAAATCACCTTATGCAAGACATTCGTCTTTAGGATCCCAAAACAATAAAAAAAAAAAACTAACTAAAGAAAAAGGAAATTATATAAAGCATCGTTTTATTACTAGTATTTCAGGATGTATATCCAATAATATCAAATATCCACTAACTATTCTGATTTCCCCTTTAATCTCAAGTACTTTTTAACTAATTAAGACCCAAACACTGTATTTATGTCTCTTAATCTCAAAGTTTACCCCCTTCTTTTTCTTGTAAATTATTTTACAAGAAAATAATTTGTCCTACATAGTTTTCCTTTTCATTAATTAGTTCCCTTAAATAATGACTCATGTAGTTTTATTTTTCAAATATCCTTAAAACTCATAAATTTTACATAATGTGTCTCAACCACCTCAATTATTATCCTTATTGATGCTTAAGTGTCACTAAGAATTCACCCACTTTTCGTGTTGGGGGTGTTCTTTGCTATTGCATCACTTACAGTGTATGATACCCCAAACTAGGTAACAAATCTTTTTTCTTTTTTTTTTTTCTTTGTTACAAACAGGGTCTCAAGCTGCTCCCAGGCTAAAGTGCAGTGGACCAATCACAACTCACTGCAGCCTTAAACTCCTGGGCTCAAGCCATCCTCCTGCCTCAGCCTCCTGAGTAGCAAGGACCACGGGTGTGTGTGTACCACAAAATCCAGCTAATAAGACTATAACACATTAATCCCATAATGGCATAAATGTATTCATGATCTATGTACAAATGACTTAATAATAAAAAAGACTATAACATAGGCCAGACATAGTGACACATGTCTGTAATCCCAGCACTTTGGGAGGCTGAGGAGAGTGATCACTTGAGCCCAGATGTTTAAGGCCATACTGGGCAAAACAAGAAGATTCTATCTCTACAAAAATAATATTTTAAATAGCTGGGCATAGTGACATGCATTTATGGGCCTAGCTACTTGAGAAGTTAAGGTGAAAGGAGTTCCAGGTTACAGTGAGCTATGATCATGTCACTACACTCTAGCCTGAGAACAGAGCAAGATCATATCTTTACAAAATTAAAAAATAAAAAATTTTAAAAGAGTACAACATAGTATAGATGAAACAAGATTAGTCATGAGTTGATAACTCTTAAAGCCAAATGATGAACACACATGTATCATACTGTATTATTCTTTTCAGACACACACAGAATTGACATTCTCTAATAAATTTTTAAAAACAATTATGTTAGATGTCATTATATAAGACAATATGAAGCTGAGAAGAAAGTAATGTAGTTCCTGTACAATAGCCCTTAATGGCCAAAAGTGTCATACAACAAGAAAAACACACAAACCAAAGCAGTACTTTATGGATAAGAGTTGACAGTAAATACAACTTTTAAGTAATTCACAAAATTTTATATCTCTATATCTCAACAGCCTATTTCCCTATCAGAAGCAGCTAACTAAACAGAAGCAATACTTACCCATATCTTTGGAACTGATAGTCAAATGTTAACTCTGAGCCTGAAGGAACCAGTTTGGTGGTAAAGAACCCAACCCTCAGTTGTCCATTCACAGTCCACTGAGATGTTGTTTCAAAAGAAAAGAAAAGAAATTAGTTACTTATTAGTATGTGTGTATAAAGGTCACTACCATCTGCCTTTATTATGCATGTGACTCTTTAGGCAACAATAGTGTTCCCAAATAGCAAATAAGGAATTTTGTTCTTTAAATAAATTCACATTTAAGTGTTCTTCTTACTTAATAGACTACCAGACTGAATATGTCACTGATCAAAGTAACCGCTAAAAGAAAAGAAAAAAATAATGGGGACTTTAACATTCCAAACAATAAAGATTCACTTGTACTAAGGCAAGTCAGGGATGCCTGGTATCACTGGGTAACAAAGGCATTAAATCTACATTAACTTATGTTAAAAGAAACCAGTTTCTAAGATAATGCAGGGCATCAAAACTGGGAAACAGCTTGGCACCTGTGGCTCAAGTGGCTAAGGAGCCAGTCACGTACACCCAAGGTGGTGTGTTCGAATCCAGCCAGGGCCCGCCAAACAACGACAGCTGCAACCAAAAAATAGCCAGGCATTGTGGCGGGTGCCTGTGGTCCCAGCTACTCAGGAGGCTGAGGCAGGAGACTCACTTGAGCCCAGGAGTTGGAAGTTGCTGTGAGTACTGATGCCACAGTACTCTACCCAGGGGGACAGCTGGAGGCTCCTGTCTCAAAAAAAAAAAAAAAAAAAGAAAGAAAGAAACTGGGAAATGCTGAAGCCAAAAGTTTAATTTTGTGAAGCAGTGGTCATATGCCTGAGTATAGTGAAAGGGAAGGAAAAATCAGAACAGATATATAAAACTAAAAATTAAATTGGGGGCAGTTAATAGGAAGTAGATCATGTAAAGCAAGTTATGGATTGCAGAGCTCTAATCCAGACCAATAATGTATGTACATGTTATTGATAAAAAATCCACACTTACAGAGATTAAGGAACAATGTACAGTAGAAGTCTCACAGCTGGACATGTGGCCACCAGCTCTGGCAGAACTAGAACCAGAACTTAGATTAAATAATTCCAAACTGGCCAGGCACAGTGGCTCAAACCTATGGCAGACTGCTTGACCTCAGGAGTTAGAGACCAGCCTGAGCAAGAAAAGGATCCCATCTCTACTAAAATAGAAAAATCAGCGTGGTGTTGTGGAACACATCTGTAGTCTTTAATTGCAGCTAAGGCATTGAGGATCACTTGAGCCCAAGAGTTTGAGGTTGCTATGGGCTATGATAATACCACACATTCAACTCCAGGGCAACTAAGCAATACTTCATCTCAAAAAAAAAAAAAAAAAAAATTCCAAACTGAGTATTCCCCTTTGTTATTCAGCTTATCTCTTAGAAAAGCCATATATAAAATCTATTAGTGAATAGAGTGAAGGGCAAAATATATCTAGGAATCAAAAGCAGTATTTCAACATAAGAGAAAAACAATGATATAAATTTATCTGGGGAGTGAATCCACAGCTTTCCTAACCCGAAAAAGTTATAATTTCTCTCAACTTTAGTCTTTTACAAGTGCTATTAAGACAGTCAAATGGCACCTGATAAAGAATCTGAATACAGCAGTACATACTGGACTTCACCAAAATTAAAATTTAGCTTTATATTTTCACATCTTTGAAATAACATCTAAAATAATTATGAGCAAGAGGTGACAACTAAAAGCAATGGGAGTTCCTGGATTGGATATTGCATCAGAAAAATGACAGCTGTCAAAATTTGAATAAGGTCTTTAGTTAATAGTACTCCTTGTATATGATAACTGCATTATGATTAGGACTACTTAACATTAGGAAAGATAGGTGAAGGGTGGTATTTGGGTGCATACTTTATACTATTTTTACAACATTTCTATAAAATTTAAACTTCAAAAGAAAATTTTTAATAAAGAATAGAAAAAAATGATTAAAAAATATAATTCATAAGTACCTTTGATATAGGATCTAAAATTAATAATCAGTATAGCAATCTTCAACAAATATCCCAAACTCTAAATACACTTCAACTTACTTTCTGTGTTTCACAGTTTGGTTCACAGCTGTGATTCATGAAACGAGAACAATTTCCTTTCTGAGTGGCATCTATTATCTGGAAGAAGAGAATAAACAAAGAGTTAAAAAAAAATGATACCTTGGGTCAGCACCCATAGTTCAATGTTTAGGGTGCCAGTCACATGCACCATGGGCTGGTGGGTTCCAACCTGGCCAGGGCCTGCTAAAAACAACGACAACAATTAAAAAAAAAAAAAAAAAAAGCCGACCATTGTGGCAAGCGCCTGTAGTCCCAGCTACTTGGGAGGCTGAGGCAAGAGAATCACTTAAGCCCAAGAGTTTGAGGTTGCTGTGAGCTGTGATGCCACAGCACCCTACTGAGGGTAACATAGTGTGACTCTGTCTTGGAAAAAAAACGATACCTTAAAATATTTACGCATTTCACAAAGGAAAAGGCATTAAGGCAAATTTAAGACATGCCTACATGGCTCAGCGCCTATGGCTCAAGTGGCTAAGGCGCCAGCCACATATACCTAAGGTGGTGGGTTCAAATCCAGCCCGGGCCCGCCAAACAACAATGACGGCTGCAACCAAAAAATAGCCAGGTGTTTTGGCGAGCGCCTGTGGCCCCAGCTACTTGGGAGGCGGAGGCAGGAGACTCGCTTGAGCCTAGGAGTTGGGAGATTGCTGTGAGCTGCGATGCCATGGCACTCTACCCAGGGGGAAAGCTTGAGGCCCTGACTCAAAAAAAAAAAAAAAAAAAAAAAGACATGCATACACAAATACCCTCTTGCCCTCCCCACCTTACTTTAGAGAACTCTCTCATACTTCTAGATAATTTTACCTACAGGCAAAATTATCTCCATACCTAATAAATGTCTCTCCCATTTACTCTTAGCTATTTCTTCTATTATATTCCAATTTTTTGTATGTGCAAAACGTTATTTTAAAGTTGAGCGTGTAGACCAGGCATGGTGGCTCATGCCTGTATTCCTGGCACTCTGGGAGGCCAAGGCAGGCAGATTGCCTGAGCTTACAGGTTCAAGACCAGCCTGAGCAAGATGGAGACCCAGTCTCTAAAGAGAGCCAGGTATTGTGGTGGGCACCTGTAGTCCCAGCTACTTGGGAGGCTGAGGCAAGAGAATTGTTTAAGCCCAAGAGTTTGAGGTTGCTGTGAGCTAGGATATCTCTGTACTCTACTGAGGGTGACAAAGTAAGACTCTATCTCAAAAAATAAATAAATAAATAAAAATAAAGTTTAGCATATATCCAAATCCCCTTGAGTTTGTTAAAACTTGCTGGGCCCTCCACCAGAATTAAATTAAGCAGGTCTGGGGGCAGATCTCTATATATATGAGAATCCAACTGAATATTAGGCCTGCCATTAAAAACATTCATAAAAATGTAAAGCAATGCCACTCTTCTCACTAAAAAAAAAAATTTATTTTTTTTGCAGTTTTGGCCAGGGCCAGGCTTGAACCTGCCACCCCGGTATATGGGGCTGGCGCCCTACTCCTTGAGCCACAGGCACCGCCCATAAATTTTTTTGAAAATAGTTAATTTTCATTATACCATGTTATTGTATTAGTAAGTAACAGGTTTATTATTGTTACAATAAGTCCTCACTTATGGTCATCCATGGCCTCTTGGTAACTATAACTTAAAAAAGCAAACAATATATAACAATCAATTTTATTACCATAGGCTAACTTTCAGAGTTAATTCCTATGACATACTTCTGGGCACAAAAATATAGCCAAACTTCTAAATAAAGACCAAAACATTGAAATAAAAGTGAATTATATATACATTTAAGAAATATTTTTGAGACAAGAGTCTCACTTGGGCATACTGACTAGAGTGCTGCGGCATTATAGTTCACAGCAACCTCTAACTCTTGGGCTCCAGCAATCCTCTTCCTTCAGTTTGTTTCTATTTCTAGTAGAGACAGCGTCTTGCTTTTGCTCAGGCTGGTCTCAAACTCCTGAGCTCAACAGATCTACCTGCCTCAGCTTCCCAGAGTGCTAGGATTTCAGGTGTGAGCCACCACACCTGGCCTACATTTAAAAAATGTTCAATAAAACAAGATAATCATTTACCCAGTTACTCTAGTTCAGGGTTACTGGTGGCCAGCACTCAACCAGGAACTCAATGTGCAAAGCAGGGATCAATCCTAGACAGGACACATTCTGACACCAAGCACACCCAAACACAAATACACACACAAACTCATACTGGGACAATTTAGACACACTAATTTACCTAACATGCACATCTTTGGGAGGTGGGAGGAAACCAGAATATTGGAAACACATGCAGATATGAGAATAGGCAAATTCCACACAGTAGCCCCAGCTGGGAATTTTTTTTTTTAATTTTCTCATCATCATTACAAAATAAAATGGAATTCAAGGACCTAATGTACTTTTTTTTCTTTTTTGAGACAGAGTCTCAAGCTGTCACCCTGGATAGAGTGCAGTGGCATCACAGCTCATAGCAACCTCTAACTCTTGGGCTTAAGCACTTCTCTTGTCTCAGCCTCCCAAGTAGCTGGGACTACAGGTTCCTGCCACAACACCCGGCTATTTTT
Organism: Galagoides demidoff; assembly: GCA_963574575.1. NCBI lineage: Eukaryota > Metazoa > Chordata > Mammalia > Primates > Galagidae > Galagoides > Galagoides demidoff. The sequence continues at coordinate 85,074 of CAUYQV010085712.1, forward strand.
TCGTTGTAGTTGTCATTGTTATAGTCAAATCCGGACCCAGGCTGGATTTAAACCTGACAGCTCCAGTGTATGTGGCTGATGCCCTAGCCGCTTGAGCTATAGGCACCAAGCTGGACCTAGTATACTTTTAAATGGATATTTTAATTTCTCAGTCTTAATTTTTAATATGATAAATATCAATAAATATAACCCACATAAACAAAAGCACTTTAGAGAGGACCATCAATAATTTTTAAGAGTTATAATCTTAAATACAAGCATGCCTGAATGCTTTAATAGCTAGTCAGGAAAAGGATATATATTTTGGTAGTATGTATAAATTATAAAAGTATCTTAGACCCCTCCTCTTCCATCCTTTTTATAAACAAATAGAAACTACTTATACCATTCTGTCCCTCATTTTTGACACTTAATGTAGTTTTGTTTTTGTTTTGTTTTGTTTTGATACAGTCTCACCTGGTCAGCCTTGGTAGAGTGCCATGGTGTCTTGCTCATAGCAACCTCAAACTCTTGGGTTCAATCAATCCTCTTGCCTCAGCGTCCCAAGTAGCTAGGACTGCAGGCGCCCACCACAATACCCAGCTATTTTTTTAGAGACGAGGGTCTCGCTCTGGCTCAGGCTGGTCTCATACCCGTGAGCTCAGGCAATCCATCCTCCTCTGCCTCCCAAGTGCTGGGATTACAGGTGTGAGCCACCGCGCCCCACTAACACTTAATGTATGATAGAGATCAGTCAATACCCATGACTCTTTCAAACCCAACCAATTTTTGTTTCAAGGCAAATCCATCCATGATGCTTACCTCATCATTTTTCAGGGCCATGAAGTAGTAGTGGATGTTTTTGTTTCGTGCATATTCCTTCACTCGAGCTTTAAATTCTTTATGATCAAGTACTTCTCCACAATATTCTAGGACAAAGGTGTTCCTGAAAACCAAAAGGAAGAAAATAATAGTACTTTCCCCAGAAGCAATATAGAGAACATTCAGGCAAAAATAACAAATTAAGAGTAATACTACAAAGTAGATAATTTGGTATTATACAAAGTATAATATGGATGTAAAGTATCTACCATCTAACCAAGACCACTTCTCTCCTTCCTGATACTTATCAAAGAGTGTTGTTTCTAAGATGCTTTTATAATTTATACATACTACCAAAATATATATCCTTTCCCTAACTAGCTATTAAAATAAATGTTCAAGTCTGGTTTATAATATCATGAAAACCAGTGATTCACAGCTGGAAAACAGCTCTGAAGAAATCAGAAGGCATTGGAAAATTACAGGCCTTTTTGTTCCAGAAAAAAATAAGGCAACTTAAATATAACAGCTCTTTTGCTGCCTTTATTCTCAAAGGTCTCTGACACTAAAGGTCAAAATAACTTTTCTCTGATTACAGTCTTGTGATTTCTCTCTAGCCTTTATCAATAATTATGATTAATCTCTCTCTCTGGTTTCTTTCAGTTACCCTATTCCCTTGATTGTCCTTTCCTTGGTTACTTTTAACCATTTCTTTTGTGATGAAGACACTAAGTTCTCAGTCTTTCCCCCTCTCACTTATTTTTTTTTTTTTGTAGCTAAATGTGCCTTTATTTACAAAACATTCATTACAAAATACTATACAGCTTCTGGAAGTTGACCACCAAAGGGACTGCAACAAACTGGTCAACATAAGAAACTAGCTCTACTGTACTGATACGTACATGTGGTACACGTCCTGTCTATGAAAATTAGGTCAACTTAAGGAGTGGGGTCAATCTAGAGAGGTGTTCAACAATGGAGGTTCTACTGTATTTACAAAATATTCTCTACATGTTGGCCACTCTTTTTGCAAACATACGCAATCTTCTCTCCTACTCATGGTGAACAAGTTCCAAGATTATCTGTTGTTAGGCAAGCATTTGCATTTCGAATGCATTCCTCGTCTAAATGATCCATGTTTCTAATCTTTTCCTTGTAAATCACACTTTTAAGTGGCTATTCCACGGGCTGCAGCGACCCATCCACAACAGTGGAACCTGCCGATCCCACCATTACAGTGCACTGACACAGGGTATCATAATATGGTGGTGCCCCATTGTGCTGCAAATAAGGACACTCTCCATCTTCATTTAAGAGAGAGAGTAGTATGTTGTCCTGAGGCATGTTTAAGTAAAGGTCAGCAGTAAGATTTGTGTCAAAGGAAACAGGTCCAATAATTCTGTTGCCCCATATCCCACCTCACACCATCACTTTTCTAGCACCTTGCATTTTTGATGGATTCATCCAATAGTTTGGGTTGCTATTACCCCAGTAATGCAGGTTTGGGAACTGACTTCTCTGCTGGCATAAAAATTGGCTTCCTCAGTAAAGAGTATCTCAGCTGTGAAGTTTACATCCTTGTCTAATTTATTTAGAGCCCATTCATAAAATTCAGGCCTCTTATCTGGACCTACTTCACTAAGATGGCATAACATTTACATTTTGTATGGACGCCATTTTTTCATTTTTCACAATGCACTGGATACTCAACCTGCTGACACCAGTTTTTGCAGCTAACTGTCATGTGCTTTTTTGCGGACTCCTTGCGAACACTGCCAGTACCTGGACAGCTGTGCCTTTGTCAGTGGATGTTCATGGACGTCCACTTCTCTGTTGATCCACAATACTTCCAGTTTTCTTGAACCTCTCAATAAGTTTGGCCACAGTGTCATGTGTGTGTTTGCCATGTTTCCTGTTAAAGTCCATTGCAACCTTGCAACAGCTGCCTGAACCAGCCATGAAGATTATTTCAGTATGCTCTTCTTTTGACAGTGGCAGTCTTTTTTTTGAGACGGAGCCTCAAGCTATCCCCCTGGGTAGAGTGCCATGACATCACAGCTCATAGCAACCTCCAACTTCTGGGCTCAAGCGAGTCTCCTGCCTCCGCCTCCCAAGTAACTGGGACCACAGGCGCCTGCCACAACACCCGGCCATTTTTTGGTTGCAGCCATCATTGTTGTTTGGCGGGCCTGGGCTGGGGATTCAAACCTGCCACCTTGGGTGTATGTGGCTGGCGCCTCAGCCGCTTGAGCCACAGGCGCTGAGCCGACAGTGGCTTTCTTTTTGGGTATCTGATGGAGAGGAGGAAGCAGGCACGCCCCCAAAAGCCAGTCTGGAGCAAACCTCATGGGAGGGAGCTCCCCCCTCACTTTATTCTCTAAAAGCTCATTCTTACCAATGATTTCAACTTCAAGTTCCTAGACAAATGCTTCACTATACTTTGCTCCCAAGTTGTGACATGAAATGGTCTGACTGAAAGTCTTGTCTTATCCCCTCAAAATAAACATGTCCTAACGCTAACCAAAGAAATTTTTAAAATGTAAATCTTTTATATTTGTTTATAACATGCTAACATACTCAATGTACTTATTAAAGAGTTAACTTGGCCAACTGAAAAAACTAAATCCACTTAATATAGGTAATAAAGCCGTTTTTAAAAAATGAATGAGAAAAGAACATTATATAAAAAAAGCAGAACTCAAACAGAGAATAGAGAAACTTACGGTGGATATATATATATATATATATATATATATATATATACGTGCGTGTGTGTGTGTGTGTGTGTGTGTGTGTGTGTGTGTGCAGCACATTTAGGTCTCAATAATAAAAATCTAATTAGTCATGAATAAACCTAAAAATTCAAATTACTGTCTTATAACCAATACTTAAAATTTCCTTTTTGTTGAGTCTGGGTCTCACTCTCTCACTTGGTTGCCCAGGGTGCATAAGGAATACTCTAAGGCAGCGGTTCTCAACCTGTGGGTCACTTTACAACAATGAAAATACACTGCAGCATCAGGAAGATTGAGAACAACTGCTCTAAGGAGTATACTGGTACAGTCACAGCTCATTCTAACCCCAAACTTCTAGGCAGGCTCAAGCAATCCTCCTGTCTCAGATTCCCAAGTAGCTGAAATAATAGGTATGTGCCATCACACTCAGCTAATTTTTTTTTTTTAAAGAAGCAAGGTCCTACTATGTTGTTCAGGTTAGTCCAAACTCCTGGGCTCAAGCAATCTTCCTGCCTCTGCCTCTCAAACTGCCATAGTTACTACAGGCATGAGACACACCTAGTCTTAAATTTTTCTTTATACTCCCAGAAGCTTGTCATCTTGTATGTAATACAGAATGATGACAAAATTTGAGGTTCTACAATGTCAGACAAATTCCTGGGCTCAAGCAATCTTCCTGCCTCAGCCTTTCAAAGTGCCATAGTTACAGAGGCATGAGCCACCACACCCAGCCTTAAAATTTTCTAACCCCAGAAGCTTGTCATCTTGTAAGTAATACAGAAAGATGACAAAATTTGAGGTCCTACAATGTCAGATTTCAAGAATCAGTCCTTCCATTGAGAAAAAGAAAACGACGTATCACAGACTACTTTGTGAATTAAACATGATAATGACAGGCTCTGTGTCTATAGCTCAAGCAGCTAAAGGCGCCAGCCACATACACCAGAGCTGGAGGGTTCAAAATCAGCCCAGGCCTGCCAAACAACAATGATGACTGCAACCAAAAAATAGCTCAGCGTTGTGGCAGGTGCCTGTACTCCCAGCTACTTGAGAGGCTGAGGCAAGAGAATCGCTTAAGCCCAGGAGCTGAAGGTTGCTGTAACGCCTTGGCACTCTACCCAGGGTGACAGCTTGAAGCTCTGTCTCAAAAAATAAATAAATAAACAAACATGATAATAACTACAAAACACGTACACAGCTATGATTTAATTAAAAAAAAAAAAAAGACTACAAAACACACCTTACCTTATCCAGAATCTGAAACTTTATAAGGGAAAAATATATCCATTCCCCTACCTAACAAAACCAAATTCTCTTCCTTGAACTTGATCATTTAATGTCGTATAACAGGGGCCAGGTGCGGTGGCTCACACCTGTAATCCCAGCACTCTGGAAGGCCAAGGCAGGTGGATTGCTTGAGCTCACTGGTTCTAGACTGGCCTGAGCCAGAGCCAAGACCCCACTTCTAAAAACAGCCAGGTGTTGTGGCAGGTACCTTTAATCCCAGCTACTAGGAAGCTGACACAAGAGAATTGCTTGAGGCCAAAAGTTAGAGGTTGCTGTGAGCTATGATACCACAGCACTCTACTAAGGGCAACAACGCGAGACTTTGTCTAAATAAATAAATAAATAAAATCATGTAACACAGGTGTCATGCCCATCTGACAGATAAGATGGGAGTCTGAAGGTAGGTGATCTGCCCAACAACACAAAGCTGGATTACACCGTAAGATTCAAACTCCACCTGAATGACTATCCCATTTTATTAGAAAGATTCTTTCTTCTATTATACTAAAAAATTTAATTCTGATATTACTTATAAATCACCTTTTTATTTAAAGGTTCTTAAATGTCAGTACCTGATCAACCACTATATCACTCAAAATAGACATTTCACATCAGAAAACCTGGAGAATATACAAATACCCATGGATCTAACAGCTTCAGTTTGATGAAGCTGCTGAGAGAAGCATCTCAAAGTCCTCAGTAATTTAGGGAATGTAGGAAGGGTATCTTGTAGACCCTTCAGCTGCCTAATCTCCAAAAAACTAAATAAGGCCAATATAAAAGCCTACTATATAGTCCTTAAAACTCTCAAGATTTAAGTTTCTTAGAATTAACATGTTTCAATTAAAATTAAAAAAATCGGGAGGCCGGGTGTGGTGGCTTACACCTGTAATGCCAGCACTCTGGGAGGCCAAGGTAGGCAGATCGCCTGAGCTCACAGGTGCAAGACCAGCCTCAGCTAGAGTGAGACCCCATCCCTAAAAATAGCCAGGCATTGTGGCAAGCACATTTAGTCCCAGCTACCTGGGAGGCTGAGGCAAGATAATTGCTTGAGCCCAAAAGTTGGAGGTTGCTGGGAGCTATGATATCAGAGCACTCTACCAGAGGGTGACAAAGTGAGACTCTGTCTCAAAAAAAAAAAAAAAAAAAAAGAAGAAGGCAGAAAAACATCAAACTGCTTGGCATATAATGACTAAATACCATGAAGGCAGAGGCAAAGAGATAAATATGATTCTTATTAATCTTTTCCTAAGTATGAAATTTGTTCCTGGCTAAATGGGTTCTTTTCACTCAATTCCTTAAAGCCTATTGAAGGCAACAGGGCTCCACTGTGGCAGGGGAATGGGGGCTAAAACTGTTACTAGTACTGCAAAGCTAGTTAGTTATAACTATGAAAGGTTTATGAGTTAAAGGTAATACCCATAACTCTCTTTAAACTTCATCAAAATACTGATAAATAGATAAAGAGATGAACATAAAAAGATAGAGCAAAATGTAAACTAAAAAATCTAACTGATGGTTAAAAGGGCATTAGTTGTTCAACTCTTTCAACTTTGCTGTTAAGTTTAAATTTTTCCATAATAAAACATGTAGGAGGTTGGGTGCCTATAGCTCAGTGGTTAGGGCACCAGTCATACACACCAGGCCTGGTGGGTTTGAACTCTGCCCAGGCCTGCTGAACAGCAATGACAACTGCAACAAAAAATAGCCGGGCATTGTGACGGATGCCTATAGTCCCAGCCACTTAAGAGGCTGAGGCAAGAGAATTGCTTGAGCCCAAGAGTTTGAGGCTGCTGTGAGCTGTGATGCCACACCAGGGCAAGAGACTCTGTCTTAAAAAAAAAAAACAAGGGCGTGCCTGTGGCTCATTAAGTAGGGCGTCGACCCCATATACCGAAGGTGGCAGGTTCAAACCCAGCCCCGGCCAAACTGCAACAAAAAATAGCCAGGCATTGTGGTGGGCACCTGTAGTCCCAGCTACTCGGGAGGCTGAGGCAAGAGAATCACCTAAACCCAAGAGTTAGAGGTTGCTGTGAGCTATGACACCACAGCATTCTACCAAGGGCAACAACATGGGACTCTGTCTCTAAACAAAAACAAACAAACAAAAAAAAAATGTGGGAAAATGTCTTCTAAAAAGCCCCCATTTCATCCATCAACTGACTGAAGAATAAACAAAATGTGGTACATCCACACAAGAGAATATTTGGTCATAAAAGGGAATGACATCCTGATACATTTACAATACAGATAAAAAGCTCAAAAACATAATGCTAAGTAAAAGAGGCCACACACAAAAATAATCTATGATTTCATTTATATGAAATATCCAGAATAGGTAAATCCAAAGGAACAGAAAGCAGGTTAGTGGTTGCCAAATCTGGGAAGAGAGGACAATGGGAAGATTTTGCTTCATAAGATACAGTTTCCTTTTCAGATGATGAAAATGTTTTTGATGTAGACAAAGGTGATGATGGCACAATATTGTGAATATACCTAAATGGCACTGAACTTTAAATAAGTAATAGTACATTATGTGAACTTTACCTCAACTAGAAAGGCTCACTTGGTCTTCAATAACATTCAGTTGACTTAAGTAGCACTGCCTTCTGTTCTTACAACTGGGAGATTTCCTTTAAAGGGTTTTGGCAAGGATTTGCATGGGTTTTTTGGTGGGATCTGCTGGGGTGCTTTAACATGAATAAGCAGCTTAGAACTAGAACTAAGTAACTCCTCATACTATGAACATCAGACAGTATGTCCTTATTAAATATGAATACTTTACCAGTGAACAACTTAAGCGTCTTGAATTAGTAATTTATGAAACTGCATATGGAAGTTATGGGAATAGGAAGGTATCAGGAAAATGTAAACATTAATTCCTAGTACATTTTACCAAAGCAGGGTTCTTCCTGAGTAGCTGAAGAAAGTCAGAGAGCTTTAGGAAATTTTAATCTGCTATGTGAACCAGTCATACATTCTCCCCTCCTTTCCCCAATATCCTTCCCCATAACATGAGAATCCTAAGTCATCAGAGTTCCTATGGCACATAACAAGAATTTAGATCAGGGTTCGGTGATGGTAGTACAGTGGTTACAGCACCAGCCACATGCACCCAGGCTGGTTGGTTTGAACCTAGCCAGGGCCAGCTAAACAACTCCAACAACAACAACAAAATAAAATAGCTGGTATGTGGCTGGTGCCTCTAAGTCCCAGCTACTTGGGAGGCTAAGGCAAGAGAATCGCCTAAGCCCAAGAGTTTGAGGTTGCTGTGAGCTGTGACACCACAGTACTCTACCAAGTGTGACAAAGTGAGACTTTGTCTCAAAAAAAAAAAAGAAAAAAGAATTTATATCAGATTTGAAGTATGCTGGCGTAGACTCTATCAATAGCTAGTGTCCAAAAATATAACTCACTATTAACCCAGCAAGAGAGGTTTATGTCCAAATTATAGTTCCTTTAAAAAATAAAAATAAAAAAAACTATTCTCAAGGAGAAAGCCTAGCTGGCTTGGGTAGAATAAAAGAAGTTATCTTTGAAAACCTACATCAGAACTAGAGTTCATGATTTTAGAAATATACTGGGCTAAGCTGAGAATTACTAAGTTCTACATCATTAACAGTGTTCAAAGGAAGCATAACTGATTTTTTTTACAATATTATAAAGGACTGGATGAATTGGGTCCTTTATAAAAACTGAGATATTTGTATCAAAGAAACATTAATAGCCAATTATGAGCCAAATGTTTGGTAACACCTTATAGAGAAGGGAAATCTATGAGTTTCCTACTACCTACTTGTTTATATAACAAAGTTTATTTTGCCTGAGATACGTGAGGATTCCTATTATAAAACTAAACTTTGGCCAACGGGACTGTAGGGGAGAACAACCCTCCCTCAATTTTTGTCTTAAAACTGCTTGCTTTGAATCCCCACAATAAACAGACTAAACCTCCCTGCTCCCACCCCATCCAAGTGTAACCATATGCTTTGAGGGTTCTGAAAGAGTATTTATGCCTAAGTTATTAAAATGCAGTAAATGTTTTATCTTCTTCCTTGTTTTTTGTTATGAATTTAAAAAATTTTTCAATTATGACTACATACAATCTGTATATGTATGTTTAACTTTTTTTTTTTTTTGAGACAGAGTCTCATTATGTTGAGGTAATTCTACCCATTATGCTGGGTAGAATGCTGTGGAGTCATAGCTCACAGCAACCTCCAACTCTTGGGCTTAAGCAATTCTCTTGCTTCAGCCTCCCAAGTAGCTGGAACTATAGGCACCCATCACAATCCCAGGCTATTTTCTTGTTGCAGCTATCATTGTTTAGCTGGCCCGGGCCAGCTCAAACCTGCCAGTCTTGGTATATGTGGCTAGCACTGTAACCACTGTGCTACAGGCACCATGCCTAACTTTTTTCTCTTGAGACACAATCTCATTCAGTTGCCCTAGGTTGAGCGCCATGCTAGGTTGAGTGATTACTGGCATTATCATAACTCACAGCAACCTCAAACTCCTGAGCTCAAGCAATCCTCTTGCCTTGGCTTCACAAGTAGCTAGACCTACAGGTGCCTGCCACAAAGCCCAATGCCGGGCTAATTTTTCTATTTTTAGTAGAGACACAGTCCCACTCTTGCTCAGGCTGGTCTCAAACTCCTGAGCTTAAGCAACCCACCCGTTTCAGCCTCCCAGAGTGCTAAGATTACAGGCTTGAGCCATAATACCCAGCCAGTACTTAACTTCAATGGAAAAGGCACACAACTTCCATCAATAATACTTAAACATCTACTATAAGAAAATTAATTAAATGTTTGAAGGAAACATTGAATATGGTAGAAAATAAAGTGAACCCTTTTGCTGCATTACATTCAAAACTTACATGAGTTAAATAAAGGAGAACATTTATTCAATCAACAAGTATTTACTGGGGTTTTTTGGTGGGATCTGCTATGGTGCTAGGTATATATTAAGTAAGCTTTAACTCTTTAGCTTGATATCCTCAGATACTCTCTTCTATTCTTATGTCAACTCAATTTTATATATACTAAAAGATTCTGTTCCAACTCCTTTTTATCTAGTTCACAGAGATTCTGAGGGACTGTAGTAAACACTTGGTAATTGCGTGAAATTAAAAGAAACATAACTATCCATCAAAAACAGACCTGCCGAGTCCAAATGTTGTAAGCAACCAAAATGCTCTTCTTGTATAAACAGAAGTGTGGGGTTTTTTTTTTTATAAATTTCTTAGAAGAGGTGGAAATGTCTTTCTCTCTTACCTTTTTCCTACGAGCTCAGTAACATGTGGCCACTCTATACAACAATCATTATTAAATCTCAGTTTGAGGCTGGGCACCCATAGATTAGTGGTCCGGGTGCTGGCCACATGCTCTGGAGCTGGTGGGTATGAACCTGGCCCAAGCCTGCTAAACAAACGAAAAAGAAAAACAGCCAAGCATTGTGGTGGGTGCCTGTAGTCCCAGCTACTAGGGAAGCTGAGGCAAGAGAATCACTGGAGCCTAAGAGCTGAGGTTGCTGTGAACTGTGACACCACAGCACTCTACTGAGGGTAACAAAGTGAGACTCTGTCTCCAAAAACAAGAAAACTCAGCTTGATATTTCTCCTACAAGTTTAATAACATAAAAATAAAGAGTGAAAAGTGATCAAACTGGAACTTACGAAGGAAGATCTTTGGCAGCTCTCAAGCCCCAGCCTTTCTTTTCTGTGAGTATGACTTCCACATCTGCATGCTGTTTTCTCTGAAACCGTCTATTAGAACAATAATCTCCATTTGGACACCGAGAAGAACTGAAATGAGAAACAAGTGACAACTCTTCAAAGCACCAAAAGAAGCAAAACATCATCACTAGAATGTGCTGTACAATTATATATGTATGTATTTTTATGGTGTAATATATGTAGTATGTGTGGTTAACCTCAAATACGCCTTCCTTAATAATTCTTTCTATCACAAAGGGAGTCCTCAGAACTGAGTGTCTACATTGTTAAATAGATCATACTCAGAATATAGCCTTGTCATTTGGTCATCACAAGAAAAGTTTGTCTATCACTCCTGGGTGTCTAAAATACATATCCAGGATGCATGTAAACTTGCAGTACATTGAGGGCTCTGGAGGTCAATTCTATCAGTATACTTTCCCTTACATCTCACTCTAATCACTATTAATGATTCAAAATGGTCTTTTGAATGCAGCTAACTATTTGATCTACATTTGAGAGAAATCAAAGTCATTATTAAAAGGGTCCTATTCAGAATAAATGCAATGTAACATGACAAGGTTCTTTTCCCATGCATCCTAGAATAAAGATGATAAAATAAAACATTTTAAAAATTCTTTTTTTTTTTTTTTTAACAGAGCCTCAAGCTGTCGCCCTGGGTAGAGTGCCATGACATCATAGTTCACAGCAATCTCCAACTCCTGGGCTTACGGGATTCTCCTGCCTCAGCCTCCCAAGTAGCTGGGACTACAGGCGCCCACCACAACACCCGGCTATGTTTTGGTCTTACTTGGCATCGTTTGGCAGGCCCGGGCTGGATTCGAACCCGCCAGCTCTGGTATATGTGGTTGGTGCCTTAGCCACTTGAGCTACAGGTGCTGAGCCTCAAAAAATTCTTAATATTCTTTTTTTTTTTTTTCTTGAGACAGAAACCTCAAACTCTTGAAATTGAGCGATCTTCTTGTCTCCAGAGTAGCTGGGACTACAGGCATGTGCCACTATGCCCAGCTAGATTTTTCTTTTTTTAAAATTTTTTTATTCTTTTTTTGAGACAGAGCCTCAAGCTGTCTCCCTGGGTAGAGTACTGTGGCATCACAGCTCACAGCAACCTCCAACTCCTGGGCTCAAGCAAGTCTCCTGCCTCAGCCTCCCAAGTAGCTGGGACCATAGGCACCGCCACAATGCCTGGCTATTTTTTTTTTTTTTGGGTTGCAGCCATCGTTGTTTGGCGGGCCTGGGCTGGATTCGAACCCGCCACCTTAGGTGTATATGGCTGGCGCCTCAGCCACTTGAGCCAAAGGTGCAGAGCCATAGACTTTTCAATTTTTAGTAGAGGCAAGGTCTCAGTCTTGCTCACACTGGTCTCGAACACATGAGCTCAAGGAATCTACATACCTCAACCTCCCAGAGTGCTAGGATTATAAATGTGATCCACTGTGCCTGGCAGAATTTTTAATATTCTAAAGCTGACAAAGGGCTTTAGCGCCAATTAAGGCTGCGATAGAAATTACCAATCATTCATCATACACTATTATTTATTGCCAAACAAACAGCAAAACATCTTTACTAACATTCAAAGAATGAAGGATTCACTTGAGAGTGAGACACTGAAAGAAAGTTTTTGGGAGGAAACGGGATTAATGTAGAATCTTTAATGACAGATAGGATATGAATCAATAAAGAAAGCTAGAGATACGACTGTCCCTGCCAGTACACAAAAATAGAAAATGATGCCTATTTGAGGAAAAGGGAATAAAACAGCTAAGGATAAGTGATAAGAAAGGTGGGCTGCTGCAGGATAGAAAAGCAAGCTGATAATATACTATGAAGGGCTCTGAATGCAAGGCTCCATTTGAATCTAATCCTGAAGACAACAGAATTACTAAAAGCTCAAGTGAAGGAATAACAAGAAGAAAGAAATTCTGTACTTCATCTATATTTAGCAAGGTTGGCAAGAAAACTCAGAAGACTGACTAAAGCAACAATATCAAATTAAAATAGTGCTCATCTTGTCTCCTCTTTTCATAACTGTACTGTCACCTCAAATTTTAGTTTAAATAAAAGAATGCCAAAAAAGATTTTTATTTTATCAAGGCATACAGTATATTTTTGCTCAAATATAATATGAGCAAAACAGAGCTATGAAAAACACACTTTATTAACACTAAAAATAAGATACCTACATTAAAAATCACCTTAATACCTCTCCATGTTAAAAAAAAAACAAACAAGGATATCAATCCGATTGTTAAAAAAAAAATTATCACAATTTTTTGAAGAAATACAGAAAAAAGGCCAGGTAAGGTGGCTCATACCTGTAATCCTAGCACTCTGGGAGGCTGAGACAGGTGGACTGCTTGAGCTCAGAAGTTTGAGAACACCCTCAGCAAGAGCAAGACCCCGTCTCTACTAAAAATAGAAAAAGTAGCCAGGGCTTGGCACCTATAGCACAGTGGTTATGGCATCAGCCACATACACAGAGGCTGGCAGGTTCGAACCCAGCCCTAGCCTGCCAAACAACGACAACCCCAACAAAAGAATAGCCGGGCACTGTGGCAGGTGCCTATAGTCCCAGCTACTTAGGAGGCTGAGGCAAGAGAATCGCTTAAGCCCAAGAATTAGAAGTTGCTGTGAGCTGTGACATCACAGCACTCTACGGAGGGTGACATAGGGAGACTCTGTCTCAAAAAGAAAACAAAAAGGAAAAACTAGCTGGGCATTGTGGTAAGTGCTTAAGGATCTCTTGAGTCCAGGAGGTTGAGGCTGCTGTGAGCTATAACATGCAGCACTCTACCCAATGTTTTTCTAATATAAAGATATTTACTGTATATAATAATAATATGGATGTGATCAGCGCCTATAGCTCAGTGGGTAGGGTGCTGGCCACAAAGGCCACATACACTGAGGCTGGTGGGTTCAAACCCAGCCCAGGCCAGCTAAAAAATAACGACAATGAATGGGCGGTGCCTATGGCTCAGTGAGTAGGGCACCAGCCCCATATACTGAGGGTGGTGGGTTCAAATCCAGCCTCGGCCAAACTGCAAAAAAAAAAAAATAATAATAATAATAATAAAAAACCAATAACTGCAACAAAAACAACAACAAAAAATAGCCAGATGTTGTGGCAGGTGCCTATAGTCCCAGCTACTTGGGAGGCTAAGACAAGAGAATTGCTTAAGCCCAAGAGTTTGAAGTTGCTGTGAGCTGTGACTAGCCGGGGCTACGCGCCTATAGCACAGTGGTTATAGCGTTCTCAAACTTCTGAGCTCAAGCAATCCGCCCATCTCAGCCTCCCAGAGTGCTAGGATTACAGGTGTATGGTACAGCACTCTGCCTAGGGCAACAGTTTGAGACTATCTCAAAAAGGAAAAACAACAAAATTTACCTCCAGGACATGAACATTATAGAAGATAAAGGGGCACTGAATAAAAATATGATAATATTACTAGTAATAGGACTACTTACAAATCATATAAAATGTCCCAGGTACACTGCAAGGGAAATTTGTCTCCTTAATTAGTATCCATTTCTACTATACATCAGAGATATTATTCACAAATATTCATCCACAGATAAGAGAAAGGTTAAATTTTACTCTTACTGATAATTCTTATTAACATTTGGAGACATTTAATATAAGGACTGGTTAGATACGGTGGCTCATGCTTACAATCCTAGCACTTTGGGAGGCCAAGGCAGAAGGATTGCTTGGCGCCAAGAGTTTGAGACCAGCCTGGACAACACAGTGTGAACCCATCCCTAAAAATAATAAAAATTGGCTCGGTGTCTGTGGCTCAAGTGGCTAAGGTGCCAGCCACATACACCCAAGGTGGCAGATTCAAATCCAGCCAGGGTCTGCCAAACAACAATGACGGCTGCAATAGCTGGGCGTTGTGGCGGGCGCCTGTAGTCCCAGCTATTTGGGAGGCTGAGGCAGGAGACTCGCTTGAGTCCAGGAGTTGGAGGTTGCTGTGAGCTGTGATGCCAATGCACTCTACCCAGGGGGACAGCTTGAGGCTCCTGTCTCAAAAAAAAAAAAAAAAAAAATTAAAAATTAGCAAAGTGTGATGGGATACATCTTAGCTACTCAGGAGGCTGAGGCAAAATTGCTTGAGCCCAAAAATTCGAGGTTATAGTGAGCTATGAAGGTACCACTGCATTCCAGCATGAGTGACAGAGTGAAACTTTGTTTCTTTAAAACAAATAACATCAACATAAAAAACAGGGATTGAGCAATAGCAGAGCATTCTGAATTACTTACCATTCAATCATGAGAAGGCGATTAAGACAATCTTCCCCACACGCTATTTCACCTTGAGCTCTTTCTTCTTTGGAAAGCGGTGTACACTCACATTGCATTCGCTTAATATCCCGATGGGATTTATTCTTCTTTCTATTGGGTACAATTTCATAAAAACTGGTAAAAAATCCCCTGGCCATAATATAACATAAACATTCAAATATGTGCTAAATATCATTAGTTTTACATTTAATGATTCCTATAAGTCAACAATCCAAAAGGAAAAATATCTAATCATTAGCACTTATGAGATTGAAAACCCTAAGTACTTGATACATAAAAGACAAGAGGCAATCTTAACACTGGCACATAGGGAAGATCGGATGAGTCCAAGACTATCATTTTTGAACTGAGTTCTTTTTTCTAGTCCAAGTCAGTTAATCCTTAGAGTCTGACCAATTTTAAGTTTTAAAATCATACTAGATTCAAGAGATTTGAGTGTTACAAATTGTGACACCACTGATTAAAGTTAAGTTTAAGAATCACAACTCATAAATGAATAATACTTGAAATAAAGTGCTGATGGGGAAAAAGGAGTTTCTAGAAAAATTAGGACTTTTAAGTTAAGAATTTTAATTCAATCAATTCTTTTAGAAGATTCTTCAGTAACATCACACTTATATAAATCCTGTTTAAAAGAAAAGATTTGTTTAATAATGAATTATCATTACAGAATAAGCAGATAAACGTTCCAAAGGATTAATCTTTTGCAGTGTAGATGAACTTAGTTTGGAGGAGAAAGGAAACTGATGAAATTTGACTGGGTTCATAAAAACACATCCAGAGTCTGCAAAGCAAAGGTGAAAATATGATGGGCATTTTTGCTGTTTTGACCCTGGTCAAAAAGGAAAAAAATCATGGATGGTGGAAAAAGACCTACTTAACAGTCACACAAACTGATCCCCTCATTGGTATGTGACTGTTTAGGGAACTATAACTCACTCTATCAAATGTGGGCATGTGGGGGCAGCTGTCCTAATTGGTTATTTTAATCTCTAACCGTAATCTGCTTTAATCCTCAACAAGTTATGTTCTAGCTTCAGTTTTATAAATGACCTAAAGAGTTTAATTATAGGCTCGGTGCCTGTGGCTCAATCGGCTAAGGCGTCAGCCACGTACACCTAAGGTGGCGGGTTCAAATCCCCAGCCCGGGCCCACCAAACAACAATGATGGCTGCAACCAAAAAATGGCCGGGTGTTGTGGCGGGCGCCTGTGGTCCCAGCTACTTGGGAGGCGGAGGCAGGAGACT